>JAJKFI010000014.1:2056448-2082522 GCA_029204185.1 Lerista edwardsae
ATCATCATCATCATCATCATCATCATCATCATCATCATCATCATCATCATCATCAATAATAATAATAATAATAATAATAATAATAATAATAATAAGCCCATGTTGTCACAGTGTTATCCGTGATGTATCTGTCTCCAAAAGGTGAAGATATCACTTCATGAAAAATGCTGAAGGAAAAAAAAGGTTTTGCAATTCCAACTAATCTGCTGTATGGAAAGCCATTCATCTTATTTCTACCATGTTGGCTCCACCAATCGGACAGGTGAAATGACAGATTTAACCAAAGGTGCAGTGATGCGCACCGTCTCCCAAGGTCGTGACCTATTTTTTTCCTCGACATCCCTGTTTTTTATTGACATATCCATCGCTGCCTGATGTGCTATTTTCAAAAGCAACTAGATTGTTGTGGTGCATTAAATAAAGGGAACACTTGAAAAGCACAGTACTACTAATAAGGTATTATGCAACCCCAGTCAGTGCCTATTTCAAGTGTCAAAAGATAATTATTTGAATGCTTGCCAACATACGAGTTTACAATAGGGATGTGGAAAACCTTGAAGACTTCCTTTCGGAATTGGTGTGCCATTGATCTTGTGTGAACCCCACATGACTGACATTATTTTAACTTCACACAAAGATATTTTGATGTTTTTTTTGGAGAACAGAATCTCCAAATTCAGTTAGGTGAAATTTGGTGATAACCTACGGATGCATGGAACACCTTTGGGATACTCCTCTACCTTTAACAAAACACTATCTTCCTTAAGAATCCCTCCAATATTTCACCTGAGAAGCAACACCCATATTTATTTCAAATTTCACTTTAGGTGACATTTCAGTGGTGAGTCGACTATATATATGTAGAATTATGATACCCCAAAGAAGGGATCATAATAAATTCGATTTTAGTCATGTGTGTTCCTTCAGCTTAGACCACATGCCAAGTGTGTGCATGCCATTAATGTTAAAGCTCCCCATTTTCATTGTGGGCTGATCCAGTCTCTTCCCCCATGGGGGGGGGGAAGGGACCCCTTCAGAGGGTTCATTTTCATTTTCATGACTACTTTCCTATTTAGCAGGGCTTTCTAATTTAAAGAAAAACATGTTATGTTTACAGTCTCCTGTGCCAACACAGGGGCTCCCATGCACAACTACTTCCTGGTGGGTATCACCTTGAATAGCCATTCCACCCTGATCAATATGGTTAAAATAATGCCCACAGCCATATAACAGCCATATTTTTTCACAATATCTAGGGACAACAATGTGTCCTGGGGGCAGGGTAGCACAATTGTACAATAGAAAAAACTACATGTAAGATTTTGTCCTTAATAAAACAAACAAACCAAAACCAAAACTGGCTTGTTCAAGAGTTGTTCCAAAACTGAACGTACACCCAGGGCTGGCTCTAGCAGCAGCAGGGCCCAAGGTGGGGCATTCCTGTGGGGTCCCCAACCCTCCCTGTGGGGCCCCACTCACCAAGATGAGCGCTGTTTGTGCCACGTGCAAAGCATGGCATGTGGAAGTAGTTGGTGGCGATATCATAACATCACCGCCAACTGCTTCCAGGTGGCCCATTTTGGGCTGTTCAGAGGCAGAGGCAGGTGGGAGAGACCAAGGTAAAGCTGCTCTGCTCGCCCCACTGACTTACAGCCCATCGAGATCGTAGCTGCAGCCACAGGCAATATGCTCACCCTGCTAGTGCGGGGCCCCTGAAGCGCGGGGCCCAATGTGACAACATTGGTCACTTTGGCTTAAAGCCGGCCCTGCGTATACCCCTGGCACAGACGTTTTTTTTCTCCTCCACATTTAGGGGATATTTCAGTTGTTAGTCTGTTGCATGGAAGTTATGCTGGATGTCTAATGAAATCTAACAAGCGCATTCTTCTGGAACTTCCTGCACGCGTAGGGAAAAGAGCAGTTAGATAATAAAAAGTATGTGTTGCTAAAAAGAGACGACAAAGAATCAGTGGTATTGCTGCAGTAGAACCAGCACCAGTGGTGTCACTAGGGTTGGTGTCATCCAGTGTGGATCTGGCCCCACCCCCAATGTGTGCAGGTGTCCTTCAAGGTGAGAAAGGTGTTCATCCACAACAAGCCTTGTGGGACTTGGGGTACAATAAGTCCTCTGGAGTCATTTCGATGCCCCCCCCCTGATGGTTTCACCCAGTGTGATCTGCACTCTACACACACCCTAGTGATGCCACTTTTCAAAATACAATGCTATGTGCTCGTCTTTCGCCTATAGCCAAAATGGGATATGCCTTACTTCATAAGGCCATACACATTTACCTGTTAGTGAGTCCCACTGAACTCAATGGGACTGACTTCTGAGTAGACATGCACAGATCTGCACTGTTTATTTCCTACATCTCCAAACATTTGATGGCCATGGTTTCTTGGAGTACTAATATCACTGAAAATCAGATCTCCAAGGACTGCTATCCTCAGCCTAACTAAAGTATGTTTGCCAGATCCACACTGAAATCAATGAATAAGTGAAAAACATATTCACGGCTTGTTCAGGGTAGAGCATCCATTGCTCAGACCTTATTTATTCATAAGCCTGTGACCCAAATTTACTGTGCATTCCAGTGTAACCCTAATGTCAATGTAATCCTGCATGTGTAGAGATACCACTCTTTCTGAACTTCAGATTATTTGAGTTTTCATTGCTTGCCTTTAGCATCCTAAAAACAATGGAAACTGTTTGACTGCATGATGGCTTCATTTTTTCAGACAAGCTATTCCGTTCCTCCTTTGGGGGGAGTCGAAATTACACACACTTTTCTTCATTCTATATTCTTGAAACTCCAAGTGGATAAAAGGACATAACTTGAAAGATTATTCCCACTTAAAATCCTAAAAATCAAGTACCGCATTTCCTACTCTGTGTGGACTTTGGACCAAAGAGTAGCATAAACATTGTCTGACAGTAAGCACGATAGCACTTTAATTTATGTGCATTGGTGTTTGTCTTTTCATCACATTCTCTTATAATGATCTAAGTCTTTTTACGTCTAGCACCAAGTCACAGCACTATTTACCTTTCTTACCAGTGCAGCATCATCCAAGGATGACGCTGCTGTTCTTGGTTTCTTGCTCTCGCTCGTCAATATCCAGTGCCAATTTTCCACTTATTCCGACACCCACACCTCAGATGTTGCCATTAACCTCCAAAGTGGAACCTTGTCAAAAATGCTTTCAAGATGCAATATTTCTCATTGAAGCGCATGCCGTTTCAATCAGAAGCATTCCTTATTTTTATAGCCGATGCAGTAATGTTATTCACTGCTGCCTATGTTACATTTGACACGTGAATATTACAGGCCTGATCCTGGAAGATCCTTTATAACCTCACTTAATTAGAGATATGGATGTTTAGCAGCTTCTGGCGTTCTATTGAGGAATTTCACAGGCAGGCGCATGCAAGGCTCCCCTGTATGGAGGCCGATCCACCTAGCTGTATATTAACTCGAGTCTACATTAACTGGCAGTGACCCAGGGTTCAGTGGTGTCCCTGGGGGGGCAGAGCTCTAAGTTTTGCAAGGAGCCTTACCTTGCTGTGGAAATTGCTCCTTTCCCATGCCACTTTAGCCAATCCTCAGGGGGAAAAGCAACATCTTGGCGTTGCTTACTGGCTACAGCGGCAAGAGAGAGGAGCGATTTACATGGCAGGGTACGGCTCCTTGCAAAACTTAGAGCTTTGCCCCCCCCCATAGGGATGCCACTGCCAGGGTTTCAGGCTGATGTCTTTTCTTACAGACCCAAAAACTTCTATGAGAAGCTACTACTGGACCACGACCCAATCCCTTAGGACAGTGTTTCCCAAAGTGGTGGGTCGCGACTCAACAGCCTGGGAAACACTGGCTCATGCCGCTTTAACGGGTGAGGAAGGGGAAAGGAGCGACACAATCCCCAGGATTGCGCCGCTGCTGGGACAGAAGGGTTTTTTAGAACAACCTGCAGCTAGCACCGGCCTCGGTGTGTGTGGGGGAGCCCCACAGAAGCTTTCCCAGGGCTCCCCAAGTCTAAAAGTAAGTATGAATTGTGATCAGAAACCACTTCTGGTTTTGTGATTGAGAACCAGACGTGGTTTCGGATTATGATTTTTCCTTAATTGGTGGCTTGGGGAGCTCTGCAGAGGCTTCTATAGGGTTCTCTGGACACACACCCAGAGGCTGGCAGTACCTGTAGGTAAACCAGAAAAAAACCTTCTGTCCTGGCAGCGACATAATCTTGAGGATCACGCTGCTTCTACAGCCCTGTCCCTGCACGCACTTATAACGTAGTACTCCCAACTCTTTTGCAGGAGTTTGGGAATCACTCGAACTCAAGGAAGCTATTTGCTATTTGATACTGCTGAAATCTAAGGATGCAATCTTATAGCCCTTTCCTGGGAGTAAGCCCTGCTGAATCTAATGGGACTTACGTCTGAGTAGACATGCCTAGGATTGAACTGTAGTCCTGTCAAGCTCCACTATTTAGTAGCAGCAGATTACAATTTACTCATTTTTTGTAGACCTATAGAATCTAGTGCTCTGAACAAGCAGCCAGCAATAGTAACTGAATAGAAGCCATTGTCTCAATTTTGTTCCTGTTCTTCAGCCAATAGCACTGAAGCACTCGCCAATGTGTAAGTACCAGAATATATTGCTTTTAAAGTGGAGGTCTTGGCAAGCAAGAACAACTGTGGAGCTGATTCAATATTACTGTGACTATACACTGCAGTAGTACCTTTGAGGTGATCAAATATTTCACCCACATTATATGGAGTATTGTGTGGCCCCAGCTATCATTATTAACCTTGGTAGATAGTAAATTCTGGACCGGGACAGCTTTTTCATCATGCTGGATCCAGCCAGTGGGCTGCAATTTGGAAGAGGTCGGCTTGTTCCATTGGAGAACAAAAACTTACAGATAAGGAAACCCAAGTGAGTTATGCATCCAAACATGCATTACATCCGTGAGAAATGTTAATTCCCACAAGGGTTTTTGCACATTTGTTCTGGGCCTATCATAAGCCTGAGAGTGCAATCCTAAACTGGAGTTAGGCCGGCATAAGCTAAACCAGCAAAGTTTGGCCAGCACAAGGGCCACCATAAAGTGTGTTTGGACTACTCTCGGAGTTAAGGAGGGTGGCTCACTGCTGGCCTTTCTGACTCAGAGTGGTCCAAACTTACTTTAGGGTGGCCCTTGTGCTGGCCAAACTTTTCTGACTTAGCTTATGCCGGCCTAACTCAGTTTAGGATTGCACCCTGAGTCAGGGCACAATCCTAACAGTGCTGGAGTGGTGAGGCCAACGGGCCTGTACCATATCCTATCTCTGCTTAGGCAGAGCTGGTGCCTCCTTGCGTTTGCACCCTTACCATCGGGGAGGCTCTTACCGTAGGGGAGGTGCAGATCTGAGGAGACTGCACAGCCCAAATCGGGGCAGTGCTTCAGTGTGGCCTCCCAATCAGGCTTAGGATTCGGCCTTATGGCAGATTCTCAAACCCACCCACCCCTCCCAGGCCAGCCTGCCTGCCGGCCCGCCCACATCCCACCCTCATCCTGCCCAGAACTTCCCTTCCCCTGCCTACTCCCTCCCCCGATCCATGACGGTGCCTCCCTTGCCGGTCCCATTGCCTTAGCGCCGATGCAGGGGTGCCGATTGGTGCTCCCATGTTGGCACTAAGTGCGCAGCATCGATGCAACGATTGCGCTGCCTGTGATGTAGCTGCTAGTGTCATCCCAACAAGACCTAGGGCTCAAGCCAGAACACTTCAGCGCTAGTGGGATGAGCGCATGGCTCATACTGGTGTTGGAAATGTGCTGTAAGACACGTGAAGCACATGTGGTAAGCTCTTACCGCCTGCGCTGCAGCACCACCAGCCCCTTGCTGCCCAGAGGTGGCAATGTGATATCAGCAAGAGGTAAGGTCAACCCTTACAGGTCTTGCGGGAATTCTGGGTGGGGAGGGAGGGAGTTCCTGGGCAGAAGGGGAGGGGCAGCCTCATGACAAGGTGGGACCCAGCGGTGGCTTCCATTGCCAGATCTTATCCCTGCTGGATCTTATCCCTGGCAGAGGCCCAGGCAACCCAATATGGGGCTGCCTGAATCACCTCTGGCAAAATAGCAGGCAGTGAGCTGAGGAGCCCCACTGCGGGAGGTGGGGTTTTCCTGGAGATAAGGGGATGAACGTCCCCTTCTCCTGGGGAGACCCTAGCGGCTGCCTAGCTAATGCGGCGCTTGTGTCGGCTAGGCAGTTCTGGATTGGGCTGTTGTATAGCATCTCATCCCTGCCATTTCAGAGCTAATTAATGTATAGCTTGTACTGATTTGCAACATAAACAGGACAGCATCCAAGCTTCCTCTCTTCCCCGTCTTCCAAATGTGGATGATACCCATTGCTTTCATCTGCTATTTTCAAAATTTGACTATAATCATCTTTTATGAAAAATATGATACATGGTTTGAGATCAAAGATTCATAAGGAGTTTTTTTTTTTTTAATCCAGTGCTCCTGGCTTTTTTAAGTAATTGAAAATGTTTCTTTACAAGAATAGACCTCCAAGCATTCGGGTTTCTTCACTCTCCTTATAATTACATAATTATTACTTCCTGCTTTAAAGGACTGAGACATTAATGGAATTATATTCTGGCAATTTGTAGTGAACTTTATTGTGCTCAGACTAATAAAACATCCTGGAAATATGTTTTATTTGAAAATATAACCATGTCCTTTTAATTTTTCAGAGTGAATTCAGAATTTGTCTAATTTCACGGCCCACCATTATATGTAAGCATATATTTTGTCAGGTGTTGGTGGATTTAATGAGACTGGAGAACAGTTAAATGCATGAAGTTATCCACTTCCCAGCTCTGCACAAGGCAGCTTCGCTTGATATCCATATCTCTAAAAGTCTTTATTTCTCCAAAACCATGGAAAACCTAACATGGACATTTATCAGTAATCTCATTGATAATCCAGTAATCTGGGCATTACAGGAATAACTGTCCTGCAATTGCACAGTTTATGAAAATGACAGCACAAGTGGCTTCAGTGTGAACGAATTCCACTTTATATGCCACACAATGGCACGAGAGCTGTTTGGAGAAGAAAACACTGTCCAGGGTGTGGCATGCGTCGGTGCCAGCCCAGTTGGAGATCCGCCTGTCAGGAGGGTGGCACACGTCTGTATGTTGGTCTCTCTGAGAGTGGCCCAAACGTACTTTACAGTGTCCCTTGTGCCAGCCACACCTTGATGGCCTAACTGTGCCGGCCTAACTCCAGATTAAGATTGTGCTCTAAGGCTCAATGACTTTCTTAGAATAATCTGTTACCTAGAGTTTCCTTCACTAGTGACCTTAGTACTTAGCAGTTGAAGAACGAAATCTTTACAAAGAAAAACAACAACCACCAATAGGAGGGGGATCCTAAATCCAACAACACAGCACATTTTATGATTTTAAAATGTCAACAAAAATGACTGGCAATAAAGTGTGACTATAAAAAACTGAAAAAACCACAAACCTTGCATCTAAGCCATGCTGACAAAGCCAGGATCCAAGGACAGATCATACCTCAATTTTACCCAGAAAGCTCTTACCAGTAGCATGAAAAGTTTTTCTTTTTCCTGGACTGTCAAACAATTAACACGATAGCAGTACCTTTGGGTCAATAGTATTTGGCTTTTAGAAGACACCAAAGGATAAACCAACTTGCTGGGACAAAAAAGAACTAAGCTTTTATTTTTGAGCAAATAGTTTCTTTCCTGATCTTTCCAACATCCAACTGCATGTTCATAGATTACAGAACTAAAGGAGTAGCTCTATTGTACAGCTAAGGACATTTGTATTGTGGATGCAGCACCGTGTGCGCTGGGGAGAGTGTGGGTGTCCACACAAACCGGCAACAAAGTACAATGCAACAAAAGAACCTCAGAAATACAAATTTCTTGATGTCTACAAATACCCCAGAAGTCTACATTATGAAGTGGTCCCTGAAAAAGTGCTGTAAGGAATGTATCCGTTCCTCTTGAGCTGTCCATCTCGACCGGATCAATAGCCCTTCCAAGCATGGGACGTTCAAGCTTTCAGCTTGAGAAATTGAAGTTCTCAAAAGAAGTCAGGGTTGTAACATGAGTCCATCATGGTGTGTCACAGAAATGAAATGAGTTGTCTCCTGTTCGATTGATGAGTGACAGAAAATGAGGAGGAAAATAAACGAGACCCCTTTTTTTCTCTTAACTTGCCAGAACACTTCTGTCAGAAAGTTTACACTAAGGGATCCATTCTTTGCTTTATGGGTCTGCATGAGTCCAGATACCAATAATATTGAAGGAGAGGGGCAGAGGAGAGGGAAAGGAGCAGAGAGGTAGGTAGGAAAAGCCTTAAGGAATCACTTGTTTGTGTTATAGAATATATCTAGATAAAAGAAAGAAAGAAATGTGACCTGATACAATCCAAATAGAGCCATTATTAGGGGAGGGAAAGGATCACACCATGGAAACAATAAAGGTTAGCAGCAAAAATTTATGTATTTAAAATGGAGCTCCTCTGGGAAGATACCTACAGACTTGGAAATGTACTGAGAGAGCAGTCCTAACCTGGAGTTAGGCTGGCACAGGTAGACCAGCCAATTTTGGTCGGCACAAGGGACACCGTAAAGTATGTTTGGACCACTCTCGGAGCCAGGGAGGCCAGCACACAGATATGCCCCACCCTCCTTGACTCCAAGAGAGGTCCAAATGTGCTTTACAGTTGCTCTTGTGTCAGCCAAACTTTGCTGGCCTAACTGTGTTGGCCTAACTCCAGGTTAGGATTGCACCCTAAATTGCACTGAGTCCAAAATGGGCAACCAGAATCCCACCATTACATAGGAAACCCAGTGGGAGGTTTGGGGTTCCTGAAACAGAATGGAGCTGGCAATAAGAATTTAAACTCCTTTGAACCCACTGTGTACAGTAACATTAAACAACCATCCTGGTCCCTCTTGCCTTCTGTTTAGCCCTTTGAATATTTCTTCATGCATTCATGTATCAAAAACTGGACAGGAGGTGCTTGGTGAACTGCATGTTGGCAGTGAACGGCATGAACGGCATGTTGGCAGAGTGACAAATGATTGAGCAGGCAGTATCAACCCATCCCTTCCCATACTATACCAACACAGGCTTTGTTTCCAGGTCAGTAATGTGATTTACTCTGTTATGAAATGTTGAGATGTCATATAACCCAGCAATAGAAAACAGAAACATCTTGCTTCAGAAAGATGATGGGGCAATCACATGGCATCATGATACAGGACACTGATCTATCCAGTCCAGACAGTCCCTTGTCATTACTGTGCCTGCAGACTTCACCAGTCTAGATAATCCAGTTAATTTTTCAGGGTAGGCTGTGACCTGTGTTTTAAGGCCCGCACACCTGTGGGTGACAACCAGCTGCCTCTACTTTCCAGGTGACTGCAGTTAGGCCCTGCACCTTACCTCATGGCTCCCAACCCAGCTGACCACTACCACCACCTCCAGCGCATTGAAAAGTACAGCATGGAACACTGGCAGACATGCATAATTGTGGAACATGTTTTTGGGAAGATGGACTTCCAGTGGCTGCGTCTATTCAGCTGGTGCCTGATGAGGACATCTCATCTCTTCATCTTCAAGATCTTTTCCACCAAGGTCCCATCACTTTGTGTGTGCTTGAGGTGTGCGTGGCAAGGAGCCAGAGGGATATGGCTCCATGTCATGCGTCTTGTGATCTGAGCTCTGGCAGGGGCTTGGAGAGCAATCCTATTCCTGTGTTGCGCCGACACTACACTCTTGCGCCGGTCCAGCACTGTAGCAAATGTGCCGTCAAGTGCATTTGAGTGGGTGCGTCGGGCGCTGGACCGGCTCAAGCAGCAGCATTGGCGCACGGGAGCTACTGCGCCCATCAGCAGCGCTGCTCGAGCAAGGGCGTTCTAGAGGCATGGCGGGGGCGTAAAAGGGCAGCGCAGTGGGCAGCGATGGGAGCGGTGATGGATGACGAGCATAGTGCCATATCCTAACTCTGCCCCCGGCCAGGGCGGCCCCGATTTAGGCTGCTGCTGTGAACGTGCACCTGCTCCTACAAAACAGCAGGCGCAGATCTGAGCAGCCCCAGACAGCTGGCTGGGGCTTACCCAGGTGCAAGGGGAAAACCTCCCCTTGCCGTACACTGAGCTGCTGCTGCCTCCTGCTGGGCTTAGGATATGGCCCTGCTATGTCAGCCTTACTATGTTGGCGCTGTGTAGGATTGGGCTGCCTGGGTCTCTGACAGCTGCTGTCTCTATGACAGTATGTATGTGTGTGGAGGGGCAGTGTGATGTGATTGGTTGCCAAATGTAGATTGTATCCTATGCTCCATTGTGAAAGGAGTGTGTGGGGGCAGAAGGGTGACAGGAATTGCACTTTTCTGCGGCTTTCCCCTTCCCATTGTTCCCTATGTGGTTCGTCCCACATATGCCAACTCTGTCACTGGCATAGTGTTTTTCCAGCATTGTGGGCATTCCCAAGGTTGGGATATGGCTCTTCCTCATCCCTTCCATGTCCCTCCCATGTCATGTCCCAGTATCCTTCCAGTTTTGATACTCCAGCATTCAAGCTGTGTCTGAGTTACTCTGGCATAGTGCTTTTCCAACATTGCGCCAATATCTGTGGGGCATCCATTGTTGGGGGAATTTCTACATTGTTGAGCAACAACACGGCTGTTGTTTTGTTGCCGTAAATGATGGTGGTGTACCAGTGAACCTCATGGATACGATTTGGGCTTTAGGCTGCAACCCTATGGACCCTCACTTGGGAGTAAGCCCCATTCAACATAAATGGAACTTACTTCTAAGTAAACATTCATAGGATTGAACTGTTAGTTCACATTACAACTCACCCCCCAAAACAAAAGCATATGAAATCATAAACAGGACATGATTCACAGCCCTATTTAGCATGTTTGCTTACTGGCACCAGAAAAAGATAAATAATTGGCAGAGCTTTTCTTGTCAGACGTCTGGACTGTAAAATTATGCACTAGATGTTCAATGCATTCCTGTTTCCTATTAGTTAAAAGCACTCCTGCAGAGCCTACAATGAGGCTAGCAAAATCAATGTTAGATGCCATCGCTAACTGAGCTGTTGGATGATGTTGAGAAAAACAACTTTGTTACTCCAGAATACATGCATACCTCAATTGTTGGGCTTTCAAAATGATCCAACATAAAATGCATACTCTCTCTTTGTATCACACCCACACCCACACTGTGTGTATGTCTGGGGTGGGTGGGGAGGTTCATTTCCTAGAGACAGGAAAGTTGTAAAAGTACAGTTTCCTTATTCATGGTTGGGGGTATTTATTTTTGTTAAACACACATAAAAATTAAAAAACATGGTGTTTTGTATGGTACGATATAAAAATATGGTATGAAATATCTGAATAAAAACACAAAACACAGCATTTTTGGTGTTTAAGATATTTTCCAAAAATTAAAATAGATTACTTTTCCAATTAGAAATAATGCTGTTGCTGCTGACACTATATCACCTACCTGGTGCACTTTAAAAGCATTTAAAAATCCTAAAAATGAGAACTTGGAATGAGAATAAGGCATGTTTTCTGCCTTTCAGATCACAAAATCTGTGAAAAAAATAACACCATTTTCAAACACCCCTGTTCATAGCTTATAGAAATAAATATGGATGCAGAAATTATGATAATATGTTTGGGAATAATGTAGTTAAATTCAAGAATTTCAGCTCTTTTTCTTCCAGAAAGCATGGACACAATTAACCCAACACTAACCCAATCACAACCAAAACAAAGGACTTTCTCTAAGAAGGACTTTCTCTAAGAAGTAATTAGTAGGTTGCATGTGAGTGCTGTAATTCTGACCAATTAAGGTTTCTGACTGCATGGAATTGTCTACACCCATGGTTCCCAAACTGTGGGAGTTATGAATAAGAAACATGTAGAAAATGGAATTCCTTTTGCTTTTGGATTACTCTAGAGCAGAACTGCCTGTGGGCCAAATTTAGAACCTTCCCACCATTGTTCCAAGCAGCTGCTGTTTCCACAAAATTTAAATCAAGGTATGATTTTTAAAAAAATGCTCAACGTGTAACTTAACAAGATAATTTTAAGAAATGCAAGTTGTACAAAACAGACATATCGTATGCCACCATTTTTAAGGGTGCAATCCTAACTAACTTTCCAGCACCCAGATAAGGGCAATGTAGCTCCAAAGTAAGGGAACAAATATTCCCTTATCTTGAGGAGGCCTCCATGACAGCCCCCCCCCCACCATTGCAGAATGCAGAATATACCCCATTGGCAAAGCTAGGTCAGCGTTGGCAGGTTGGTTAGGATTGCGCCCTAAAAAAATGTTGCATGTACTGCGTATGTAATATACATATTTTTAATGTGTATATTTATGTGTAATGCAGGCACAGATGTATGTCCTCCATAACTGGGATGTCTGATTGTGTTGACCATTATCGGGAGAGGGACCACAAGAACATAAAAGACATTGCTGCTATAGCAGGTTATAATTTTAAAAAAATCTGTTCATTCCATAGCACTTCAACATTTAGAGTTCAACTTATTTGCAAGGAATTGTACAAACTCTGTAAAAGACAGAAGCACAAATTGGTACTGTATGCCAAGTTCATGGATGAAGGAAGATGTTTACAGCATGATCTGTCACTTTTTCATTAAATATAAAAATTTGTGTAGGCTTCCTCAAATATATGAGATTTTGTGCAGCAGTGTTACAGAATTATGCTCTTAGTACAAGTATAAATTAGCGTTCATGAAATTAGAGTAGGGATTTAATGAAATACCCTTAGAAGCATAAAATGCAGCAGTTCTACACTCCTAATGAGTTCACACTGTTTGGTGAGATTACATATATGAAAAATGTGATTTAAACTAAAGCAGTAATTTCCTGCATTGTTCTAAGCAGTGTGATGGGTCTGATCTGGCTCATACATTCAGCATAATAAAAAGAGAGATCAATCTGGGGAATACCTGCCTTCGTGAAACCAAAGAAGGTCCATACCTTGCATTTTTGCAGATCATTGTGTATGTGTGTGTCAAATACTATTCTTATTTGTTGTTCAAATTTTTGTACCAAGGGGCTCAGGGTGGTATATCTTGTTCCTCATTTTTTGTCTTCACAACCCTGTAAGGTAGATTAGATGGAGAGGTACTGACTGACCCAAGATCATCCAGGAAGCTTCACGGTTGAGCAGGGATTTGAACCTGAATCTAAGTCTCCGCATCAGAACCACTACACCATCCTGGTTCTCCTGAGTAGTTCTCCTAAGGTACTTGCTTACTACTGAGTAAAACCAGTGCATTATGAAATCTGACAAAACAGAGAGACAACTCTCAGTGCTCCTGAATCATCTGTGCAGTCTAGGATTCAGCTACAATCAATGTGCATATCAGTGTGTGCTACTCAGGCTTGCTTTCAGGAGCTGACCATGTGGCTAGCACTGGAATGTGCGTGGTAGTTCATTCTTCTTTTATGTGCAGTTTTTAAGCTGAAATTTATTTCCCTGAAGTGGCAGTGTGGTGCTCTGTAGCATACGCCGCATACCCACACCGTAGCCAGCAGTTGGGGAGCATTATGGGGTGGCAGCCATGTTGACCTGAGGTAACCTGCAGTGACATCATTATCTAGTGCCACAAAAGATGAGATACATGCTGGCCACCACAGTTGGAGGGAATGGGGGGCTTTGAGGGAGAAGGACAGGAGGGCAGGAGGAGGGGAGTAGCATGCGGAGAAAGGGGAAACAGAGAGACAGAGTGAGAACACAAAATGGGGGACATGGATGACCAGTGGAGGGGGGAAGAGAGAGCAAAGGAGGTAAATAAGAGGAGAGAGACGGGTGTATGAAAAGGACAAGTAAGAAGTTATGGGAAGGCCAGAAAGGAAGGCTAGAGCAAGGAAGCAGGGCTGAAGACACAAAAGTGGAAGGGAAGAAGTCTGCCAAACCAGCTCAGCAAATAAAGCCTCTTTTCCCTGGTCTTGTCTGGTGAATGGGCCAAGGCCTCTGCTGTGGCATTCGGGGGGGGGCAAAGCGCTAGGTTTTCAGAAACCTGAAGCACCGTGTAAAGTGGCCGCCCCCTCCCTTTCAGAGCTATTCAGGGAGGCAAGAACAATGCAGTGGAGATGCCTCCACATTGCTCTCACAGCCGCAAATGGCTCTGAAGGCGAAGGGGAGGGGCACTTTTACAGGCACATGAAAACCTAGCACTCTGCCCTCCTCTGGGAATGCCAATGGTCCACTGCCTACTTACTAGGTCCCAAGGTCTCTGAAGGCATCCACCCAGTTTCATGGACTAGGACAGAAGAACTCTTAGAGCGCAATCCTAAACTGGAGTTAGGCCGGCACAAGCTAAGCCAGCAAAGTTTGCCCAGCACAAGGGCCGCCATAAAGCGTTTTTGTACTACTCTCGGAGTCAGGGAGTGTGGCTCATGTCTGTGTGCTGGCCTCTCTGACTCCTAGAGTGGTCCAAACATACTTTACGGCATCCCTTGTGCTGACCAAACTTTGCTGACTTAGCTTACGCCGGTCTAACTCAGTTTAGGATTGTGTCTTTAGTCACTGTGGGTAGCAGAGAAAGAACATGAGGAAGAAGAGGTCCAGAGAGATCTGGAACTTCCATTTCCACTCTCAAGAACATAAACAAAAAGAATGGTTTGCAGCACCTACAGCTTCAGCTCTACCAACCTGCCTAAAGCACTGGGTGTGTACGCGCAATGTCCTTCTCCTCAACATTTGACTGAGAGGTCAAATGCCTAGGAAGAGAGCAAGGATGTAGAAGCCCCTTTCTGGCAGTTTGCGGAAACTGCCACTGGAAGGGAGAAATCTCAGTTTCAAAATGGTGCATGGGGAAGAGCCCCTGCATAGCTTTTTAAAAATAAATAAATAAAAGGTACTTCCAGTTGGAGGTATGCCTGTTTATTAAGCATGTGTGTGCATGTCTCATTTGCCCTTTAGTGCTGAAGTCTGTATGATGAATGGAGGATGAGGTTTACAAGACTGTAAATGAAGAAATTTAAGTTCCAATACCCAGAATTAATGGCCTCTGCTGGACATTGCTCTTGTGCCTTTTAGAGCAAAGCTGCAGCTTTCCCAGAATAGATGCACAGTGATAGGAACTGGGGGAAGCTGCACCTGTTGAGATGCTGCCTATCACACACTTTTCAAAAACATGAGATTTCTGCCAAAAGAAAAGTGGCTAGTATTCCATGGGCACTTTCGACCATGAAAAACTTAGCCTTCAGCCCTGACCAGTCAATTATCTTATGCCCAGTTGGATTCATGCGCTGGTCACTAAGTATTTGGTTCTATTTTTTCTTGAATCCAGAGTTTTGGATTCCTTCCATATTTAGCCAAATGCAGATTCATTCTTTCGCACCCTCGTACCCTATAGTCCTTGTAGCAACAATACACATTCATGGTTTCCTCATAGCATCCGTGATCTTTGGGGTATCGGGGGATTCCCCCGCTCTGCTGCTATTCCAGCAGTACTGCTTCTGATCAGCTGTATTTGATTTCAGACAGTAGAACAGCTGGGAAATCACTGAAGCAGCCGAGCAGAGTGGTCACAATGGAAAAAATCTGATCAAAAAGAAAACTGCCCAAGAAAACCCATGTGGAACCCTTTCACACTGAGACACTGTATTGGCTATTCCCCCAGGATATCGCAAGTCATATTTTTCCATGATAACAATGTAAAATCTACCAAAGCACAGAGAGCATAAAACACATCATTGCTATTAAGAGAGAAACAACAGTGAATCTATTTGATGTGCTATTTAGGCAACACAAACATAGTTCTGGGAATCCAGGGCTCGGAAGAGACCAGCATTTTGAATATATTGCTCTTAATATATTCACAGCAATACTATCAAGTCATCTTTGACCAGACCCAGGATATGTGGAAATACATCTTGTTGCACTATTTTAGGCATCATCCATAGTAAATACTGTACCATTAGGTTGAACCACCGGATTAAATTTAGACCACTGAATTAAAAAGATTTAAATCTATGTTTAACTTTCTCACACTGAAATCAGTGGATGTAGTTTTTGTATTCCAACTTTCTGCATATTACTGCATTCACTTAAAAGTCTTCCACTTTAACAATGCTGGACATTCTAAACATTGAATCAACATTATGATTTGGATTTGGGCACACAGTAATCCCAATTTTCCCCTGCTTTTATCCCTCTTTGGGTATTGTCAGACCACAGTGTGCTGGTCATTTTGGAGATGAGGAGTTTGGATCGTGGCATTTTCCTTTCCAATGATATGTAACATGATAGTATTATTCATACATACCAAAGTTTTCACAATTTTGGCCATTAGCATCAAGCTCAGGTTGTTGCCCCCCCACCCTCAAAGCTTGTTGCCCGGTGCAATTGCACCCCCTGCACTTCTT
The DNA here is from genome assembly GCA_029204185.1 of Lerista edwardsae. Taxonomy (NCBI): domain Eukaryota; kingdom Metazoa; phylum Chordata; class Lepidosauria; order Squamata; family Scincidae; genus Lerista; species Lerista edwardsae. Next base: position 2,072,898 of record JAJKFI010000014.1, read on the forward strand.
TTGCTATGCCCCTGGATAAATGCAGTCTTTCCAGTTACTGTACCAACACATGCCCAAGGTCGATACATATCTAGGTTTGTTTTCCTGTTCCCACGGTTTAGGTATTACATCCACAACTCACACACACACCCATAAATACAGCTTGATTCTGCCAATATAGGTACACAATTGTATCTATATAGATACACAATATTGATACCTTCTCCAGGATTCCAACTCTTATGGTGCAAACCTAACCAACTTTCCAGCACTGAAATAGCTGTGCATGGGCTTCATCCTGCAATGGAGTAGTAGTCATGGAGGCCTTCTCAAGGTAAGCAAATATGTTTCCTCACCTCAGAGCTGCATTGCCCTTACCCCGGTGCTGGAAAGTTGGTTAGGATTGTGCCCTTAAATGTGGGCCAGGAGAACTCTGACCGACCCTATCCCATTACTTGACAGTCCTGGTACATCTCTGGCTAGGTTGGAAAATATTCCCTATACCAGTCAAAAAAATGGATGGATTATATGAGTGTGTAGAGAGCAGGAAAAAACCCGCTTCCCTACTAGGAGAGGTATAATTCCATTTTCTGGTTGCTATTGTGCATAGGTTTTGTACTTAGGATAAGAAGCATATTTATGTCATGATGGCATAATACAGAATGCTTCTTATTAAAAATGCACCAAATGTCTACTATCTCTCTGCTAGCGATGGTCCTGAAACTTCTCTCTGTGAATCAGGAAGTTTCAAGCATATTTGTGAAAATGTCTGAGTTTCACCCTGACACCAACTGAACTAGCCATCTCTGGGCCTTTAAAAATATAGAAATAAAACGAGTCCTGCCTATGACATGTAGATCTGAGATCAGTGCTGGATATTTAATTTCCCTATGAGCCGTCTCATGCCAAAAGACCTATCATCCTTCAGCAGATCGATGTGTCTTCAGGATTGTAATCTATATTTACTTTGCAGAAGATACTGTACCTTTGCTTTCAGCTGAATCAGCTTCTGTTTCAAATTCCTTGACCTCAGATGTCTTCCTGTTCACTCCAATGTGTATTGCTTAAGCACTTACGGCTGAGTGTCCCTCCGGCCATTTTGAAAGGTGTTTCATCACACTACAATAAACGTGAAATACTGATGCACTCAAAATGGCAAGAAAAAGGAAGGTGAAAGCAGCAGCTGAAGATCGACATGGGACCTAACAGAGGCATTTATTACACTTCACTTTCATACTATTGTCTACCTTTGGCAAAAGAAGATTGTAAGTGTCCCTGGTGCTCTGAGCCGATCAATACTACATGGGAGTTAAATTAGGCCTCAAGTCAAGCATACATCCACCTTGGCTGAGATACCTCCAACCTAAAGTCCCTGGAAAATTTACATTTTTCCACTAAGTTAACCAATAAGGGAGTGAAATGAGTGAGAAAAAAGCAGCTGTCTATTCTGTATCTTGCTTTTTTTCATTTTTTTACACAGGCATTGTCCAAATAGCAGTTAAGGCCCTTCCACAACAATAAGCAATATAAGTTTTATAGCAGCAAATGAATACTGGGAGCAGTTACAGGGCTCAGTCACACAGTTGAAAAGCAAAATTACTGGGTAATGAATGCATTACAATTAAAAGGCCTATTTTAGTAGGGGAAGAACATCAAGGGTCAGTGTTTAAGTGGATGAAAATGACATTCTCCATTGGTGTGTGTGTTCTTCTCCATGCAATCCACACTCTAGCAATGACAAATACCTTCTTTTAATTCGGAAAATTAAGAGGCAACCCAATGGCCACTCACATGAATTTCTACTTTCCTCCTGGGCTCCTTCGGACAGCATTTTTTTTTTTGTGCCCCAGGTCAAGTATGTGTTTTCCACTTGTCCCAGCTTAAAATGTAGGTGGGCAGCCATTGATGGCGCAATCCTATCCTGGAGTTAGGCCAGCACAGTTAGGCCAGCAAAGTTTGGGCAGCACAAGGGCCACCATAAAGTGCATGTGGACCAATCTTGGAGTCAGAGAGGCCAGTACACAGACGTGCACCATCCTCCCTGACTCTTACGGTGGCAATTGTGCCAGCCAAACTTTGCTAGCCTAACTGTGCCAGCCTAACTCCAGGTTAGGATTGTGCCCTGAATCCTAACTCCCAAAGCGTTTCAAAGCTGAAAACCCCAAAACATTAACACATGCACCCCTCATATTCAACAAGCAGTATTCTATTTTGCCCACAGGTGTCTGTATCTGGACACTAATGTGGCTCTGAGCTAATCAGATGTTTCAAACTTCTTTCAAACGCAGTGGATCTACTCAACAATACTTCCCACAGGACATTTAAGCACTCATGTATAGATAGATAACCCAGTGATAGCTAGACTTGAACATTTACAGACTCGGAGGGGGCAGACCGATGTGAGCTATGATAACTTATAGTTTGAGAAAAAGAGCACTCGCAACTAATCGATCTGAACTAGATAAAGCTTCATTTCCGATGAAACCCTGGCCCCAATCAAACATGGAACAAGTCTCAGGCTTGCACAGCCTCCCACCCCCTCATGTGCTAGAGGAGATTAGAAGCTCTCCCTTCTAGGCATCGTTTGGACAGTACAGGTTGAGCCTAATTATCTACAGATTAAAAAGCCGCTGATGTGGCTGAACTTCAAGCCTCCAAGGCCAACCAAAGCTGCGCTTCAGTCACCTTTGAAGGCTTTTCCAAGGCCTGCCAAGGTTGAGGGCATCTGTGCGCAGCCTTGGCAGTCCTCAGTATGGCTGTTCAGGAAAAAAAAAAACGCAACTTCCATTTTTTCGGCAAAACCAGAAGTTGCGTTCTTAATGCCTTATGAGGCATTACCCGCGCACTCCCAATAAAGACAGCAGACTGTTGCTTGGATGTAAATAGGGCCACTTTATTGAAATAATGTACAGGGATTGGCAAACAAGGACTGCCTAACTATGACAGGTTGAAAGGGGGTGTAGCTGTCACCCCCTTTCCAGGTGCGGAGTACTACCTGGGGTGGTGGTCCTAGCGATCACCACCCCCCTTGATCCCATTGGGCGAACCAAACAACTCGAGCCAATCCAGTCCTTACCCTGGATGGCTGTCTTCGTTGCCCCCTAAGGGACCTGGGCAGCTGGCCCCTCAGAGCCAGTCAATAGGGTTCCCTCAGCTGCTCCTCGAGCCGGGTTGGCATCATCGGAGCTGCCGAGATTCACCACTGACCTTGCTGCCCCGGCATGGACACCGAGAGCTGTCTGGTTTTTCTCCCCTTACCCCGCACCTCTCATGCCAGTGGCCGAGGCTATTATCTAACTGCCACCGCCTGACAACAAACCACCGTAACCAGACTGGGGTAGGCGAAAAAACTGCTCTTCAACAGCCAATCAGAAGAACAGCAAAAAATTCCTACCCGGCCCTCGATGAGCGACCAGCTAATCCCAGCCTAGTTACAGGGTGGGCGGGTGGGCTTCGCCGTCCGGGACCTCACTGAGGAGCAGCACGAGCTGGCCTCGTGCTGTGGGCAATGGCCCGCCTCCCAGCGGCCCCATCAGCCAAACGCTGGCCAGCACCAGCCTGCAGATCCCCGGGGAGGCGGGGCAATGGGTGCGCTAACAGTCTTTACGAGGCCCAGGGAAGCCCTGGACAGTTTATATAAGGCATTATAACAACTTCCATTTTTGCCGAAAAACCTGAAGTTGTGTTTTTTTTTGCCTCAACAGCCATTCTGAGGCCTGCAAAGGTGCACATGGCCTCAGACAGCCCTCCAGACCCAACCAGAGCAGTGCTCTGTTCGGGTTCAGAGGGTGGGGTGGGGGCAAAATCCATGGGTTTAATTACCTGCTGATTTTTTTTTATCCGCAAGGATTCCAGGAACGGAACCCTCGAGGATAAAAAGGCCCCACCTGTACTTCTGTGCCAGCTCTGTTCAGATGTGACACAGGACGCAAACAAGCATATTCCATTCCCTCTCCTAGCACAACTTTTCAGTTCTACGAATATGTGTGTGTTTGTGTGTGGGGTGTAGATCATTCAAACGATTCCCCTCACACACAGAGGCATACCTAGAGGGGGGCCACAACACTAAGTTTTGCGACAGCTGCTTCCCCTCCTCTTCGGGGCTGTTCCCAGCAGCTAGAGCGAAAGGCTCAATGTTGGCCAAGGAGGCTATGTTGGCTCCAAATAACTCCAAAGAGGAGGGGGAGAGGCTACTTGCAAAAGTCAGTGTTGTGATCCCTCTCTAGATTCTGCTCATACGTGATCTAGATCAAGGATGTCAAATATAAGGCCCAGGGGCTGGATACAGCCCACAGAAGCTCTTTATCTGGCCCTTGAGCTCTCCCAGGACCCCATCAGCTGCTCTCAGCTGCTGAGCCATGCTGTGGTCTCACTGCTGAAAGGGCAGCCCGCATGATAACCTTGACAATATTATCAAGATTTTCCTATTTTCTCTTCTGTCATTTGCAGCTAATGAGTTGCTACATGAGAAAAAAAAATGCTTATTTCTGGTCATGACCTGCTTAACGACATCACTTCTGGCCCTCAGCAGGTATCATAAATGCTATGCAGCCTGCAGTAAGATGAAATGAGCTTGACACCCCTGATCTAGATACTTGAGCTAGTATGAAAATATTGCTAGTATGAAAATTTGCAAACTTCCACAGACCTATGTATGACAACATGAAAGCACTTCCTCTTGCTCAGCGACCTGTGGGCAAGCTTTTACTTGAACCAAGATTCATGCAGGCAGTAACCTGAACCTCTTTGAAATGCTAGGATCTGAAATATGGAAAACCTAAGTAACTTTCCTTTATCCCTGACAAGTTATCATTGATCCACACCTCCTGGAAATCAAGGTGTTATCAAGGTAAGATAGATGGGGCTCCCTGGCAACCTTGAGATACCAATTCAGAAATTAAGGGCACATAACCTGGAGTTAGGCAAGCCCATTTAGGCCAGAAAAGTTTGCCTGGCACAAGGGACACCATAAAGTATGTCTGGACCACTCTCGGAGTCAGAGAGGCCAGTACACAGATGTGCACCATCCTCCATGACTCCAAAAGTGGTCCAAATGCGCTTTATAGTGGCCCTTGTGCCGGCCAAACTTTGCTGGCCTAACTGTGCTGGCCTAACTTCAGGTTAGGATTGAGCTCTAAGCAATGGTCACACTTGAAAAAGGCAGGCAATTGAACAGCTGTTCTATGTTTTATCATGAGCAAATGTCTTTCAGGCATCACAGAAAGTACTCACAGCAGCTTCCCGTCTACTGCGGGGGGGGGGGGAGCCATTGACATACTGTACTGATTTTGTTATGTGTGACTGAAAGCACCTTTTTATTTCAGCAGTAACTTTTCTAATTAAAGCATCTTATGCCTGAAAGTAATAAAGCTGCTGCACAAAAACTATATGCTGATTTAATAACCTCAAAATGAAAAACAAAAGGCAATTATTTAGTTCACTCTTTTGTGAAAATGAAATGGAATGTTAGTATATTATTATTATATTGCTTTACTAATCAAATCAAAAGCAAAGGTGCTGTGCTCTGTAGAGGTAAAACACATTGCTAATATATTTTGTTGACATTAATGTATACGCTCGGTTGTCCTATCATTTTAACGCCTACTTTGGTATGATTAGTATAATTTGGTCCCACAAATCTGTCTAACAGAGTTTAAAGAGGAAAAAATATTTTTCCAAATAAATGTACAGGATGGTTTCTATTCTAGAGAGCAAGCGAGCAAAAGTGGTTTAACGAAGCTATTTGTTGGTTGAGAAAATTATTTTGAATATGAAGTAGGTAAACCTTAGCATGCCAGATGTCTTTCTCATGTAAGCAATTTAAATTCAATTTGTGCCAGAGAATGCAGCCACTGCTGGATCAATAGGCTGTATTCACTGAAGCTGACACAGTACACCTGACACAGCCAACCTGGTGAGGGACCTATTACTCATACCTGAGGGACTTTCTCCAGCTTTTATCACAAAGTAAATCTCCTAGGATTACAGGTACTTAACGCTAATTAGATCTGCTCTATTACCTGCCATTTGAATGGCCTCTGTTTCCAGCCACCCAGTTTACTTTCCTGTTCCAGTGAGATAATTGTGGGTGTGCAGTCCACTGAGGTAAATTGATAGCTATGCACACTCACAGCCCCGTTTTTTTCCTCTTCTCCAGGCAGAAATTGCCAGAGTGGCGATGCTATCGCAGGCGGAGGCAGTGTAACCAGTTTACCTGATTTACTTACAGGCTTTTTGTCAGGCGTCTGCCTTCAAAGAATATAATTATGTGATTACAGCAGGAGTGTGTCAACAAATAGTACTCTGCTCCTCCTCGTGTGAGGCGAAGCGTGGCGTTGCCTCTGCTTAGGTTACCTAACATCTTCCTGACAGCAGAGGCAGGCCAAAGGTACACTGTGATACATTTCCCCAGCCTGCTTTGTGGTGCTCTGCTGAACAGCACTGCTATTTGTAGGCATTGCACCTCTATGTGCGGTTATGCTGTTTATTGTGCTCTTAAACTTCACTCATAAGCTACCTTTGAACAATAAAGAAAAGCTGCCCTATACTAGTCACGCTGTTGGTCCATCTAAGATAAGCATGGCCTATACTGACTGGAAGAAACTTCTTGGGGTTTTGGAGAGGAATTGTGCTCTTTTTGTTGGATTTATTTGTTGGACTAGAGTTTTTCTCAAACAGTGGGTCAGGACCCACTTGGGTCAGGTGGGCTGTAGAAAGCTGGAAGCAGCCATTTTGGAAGCTGCAGACTTGACTCTTGCTATATTCCTTTTGTGATTGTTAACAGTTTGAATTTTCAAGTGAGTTTTTAAAATTTTGTTTTTAGTTCAGTGTTTTAACACAATATTTTGTCCTACTCTTGCTTTCTGTCAGAGATATTTCATTGATATGCAGTTGCTACAGTCTGAGAATGCCAGTTTGCATTACAGGAGTATCATTGTATTATGTCTTAATTATGTCACTTCCTGCTTGATGATGTCACTTCTGGCTATGACATCACTTCCAGATTAATAACATCACTTTTGGTGGGTCCTGACACAAATGCCATTCTAAAAAGTGGGTCCTGGTCTAAAAAGTTTGAGAACCACTGTGTTGGACTACACGTGTTTCTGGCTTTACACGGCAACATCGCAGCATAACCTTTGCATAAATGCAGGCCAACGGTATTTTTTTAACAAACATCTTTAAATGTTAAAGTTAAATGTTCAACTGTCTTGAACATTGATCATTACATCACTCAACAATTTTTTTTTGAAGGATTTCACATAGTTGCTTGTATGATTTGCAGTTATGTAGTGAGGACTGAAGGTGATTTATGACCCCAAACTAGCTCCACAACCAAATTTAGTGATTGGATGCTTATTAACTATAGCCTGGCTGGTTGTTATTTGAATCTGCTGTCTGTGCAGCTTGTTAACTGTCAGGAACACGTCGAGCTGTGTGTTACTGCTTTTATTGCCAATAGTGGCAATTCTTGACATTTTTATGTTCAGCCAGTGTTTTCAGCTCTGCTAACGTATAGATTGTCCCAAGTACTTGAGGGTGGGGACAGCCATTTAAACAGATTGGCATCTATAACAAATGGTGGGTTAAAAAACAAAATAATAAGAATGGCCTATGTAGGAGCACAAGGGTGGTCTCTTTTTCGAGTGAATAGCTGATTTCATTTCAATGACTTTGGAAAGTAATCAAAACTTCTCTATACCGAGGACGTGATTTTTCAGGAAGCACAAAACCGTCCCTACCCGACGGGTTACCACATATTTAGAGAAACCTGAACTTTTCTCAGCTGGTTCAGCTTCTCTCTTTGAAATCTTTCACTTGCTGTTTCTTTTTAAAGGTGTTAGAGAAATATGACTGTAATTAACAACTGACAAATATATCTGGGCTCGAGCTAAAGTGGGAAATCACAGAGGTTACTTATTTTCTCATGCATTTTCCATTTGTTCTCTTTTCCACCAGGAAGCTGAAAGACCTGAGGTTCAAACTTAATAGGGCCCCATACTGTTTCTAAGAGTATTTACAACTTGCAAAAAAAAAAAAAAAGCCAGCACATTTCTTATATTTAAATTTGTTTTCATTCAGCTAAGCTATTACACAGTAGGCCATCCAGAAACCTTTCATAATAAGGAGTACATGTTTCCCAGACAAGGCGAAGAAAGAAATGTTCAGCTAGTCTAGCTGTTTGAGACTGGGGAAGCAACAAAACATTTGTATGCATCCAATCCACACATCAGCAGCATGAAAGCAAGCTGCCCGCAGCATAGGACTTGAGTTACGCATGCCTTAAGGACCAATCAGCAAAGGAGTAGCGGTCGCTCCTTGAAAACTCAAACTTCATATCTCTCGATTGAAGTTCCACATTACCAGAAGGTCTTAAGCAGCGTTCCAGTAGCACCTCAGAGTTGCAAGCATTTGGACAAAAAAATTGATTGTAACAGGAATGCTTATTCTACTTCAAGGCTTTCCTTCATTTTGCCATCTGCCTCCCACACCATCACCAAGCCACTAACATTCAGAGAACTAGCAGAAACTATCTATAGTTGCCTGGTGCCTGGCACACTTTGCTGGCCTAACTGTGCCGGCCTAACTCCAGGTTAGATTTGCACCCTCAGAGGAGTAATCCAATGACCAAGAAAGGTGGTATAGTATATAAACAGTAGACAAGGAGAAGAAAGTTGCAGCAACAGTGGTGCACATTCAAATATTTTTAAAACTTAATTCAACTGAGGGAAGTTGTTCTCACTAGAAGGGGAGGTGGATGTGTCCAAACTCAGGTGCACTCCTAGGACACCAGATGTGAAAAAGGACAGAACTCTTTAGTTGCTGACAGTTGTACAGGGCAGAGGAAATTGGGAATTGCAACTTGTCATGGAAAAGCTGTCCAAGTGGCAATATTCCCTGAACTTTGCATATGGATACCCTCGAAAACAGCTCCACCAGAAACCCACAAACAGTAATGCACATTAAGCTGACATTTTTGTCTGAGTCATTGTGAATTTCCACTTTTAGAAAGGAACATTCACATCAAGAGAGTTGTTAACATGGAATATCTAGCTCAATATTACAAAAATTAAAGTAAACATTTCCCTGTGCATACATTTGCCATGGAAACCTTGGAAACAACACTGAATTGAGTCATTTTAAAAACTGAGTGGGCACAGAGTGGTGCAAAGGTTCGTATTTGCCAGCCTGAGTTCAACGCAATTTACTTTTCATTCTAGGACACCTGCACTGGATCGCAGGCTACTGGGTCAGAGGTTGCATTACCCGAGACATGGATCCTGGGCAGTGTTTAGCATCCAAGTTTGTAAGGGAAAGCATGACCACTTACATCAGTGTCACTGCCAAGGGTGATTCTGTCAGGACTGGTCAAGGTCTGACCCAGGCCTAGAGTCTCTGTTCCCTCGTGAATGGCTGATGGCATCAGGCCAACAAGCTAATGGGCCTTCCTTGCCAGGTGTAAGTGCTGATTAGAAGACACCTGTGCTTGGTGGGACGTGCAAGGCTGCACGTCTCCCATGGAGCTAGTATCAGCCTCCTGATTGGGCAGCATGATCAGCTGAACTAGTATTTAAGAGAGGACTGCGGCCCAGGTCCTTTGTGGGTCTTTAACATGAGGAGGGGTGAAACGCTGTCCATTTGACTA
>JAJKFI010000014.1:2082532-2093703 GCA_029204185.1 Lerista edwardsae
GGAACAGAGACTCTAGGCCTGGGTCAGACCTTGACCAGTCCTGACAGAGTCTGCCTCCCCACCTGAACTTTTGAGCTTTCCCCAGAAGCATGAATCATTCCCCAGAAGCCTACCCCAGAAGCATCACCACCACCCTATATCTGAGCTGGGAGAAGCACTGTGGGCAGCCCAGCTGCCAGCAGTTCTGGCAGTTCTGGCAGTTCTGGCAAACAGCAGAGCGGGAGGGTTCAAATGGGAGGGAAGGACAGCCATAGCAGGAAGGAGATAAGAGCGGGGAAGAGGCCAAAGTGACAGAGGAACAAGGATGCGAAGGAGAAAGGGGAGTCAAAGGGGACTAGAAACAACTAAGGTCTCTTCCCATCTTATTCCTAGCCAAACCTAGGGCAAATTGGATCTGCTACTCTTAATTTCTCTTAGCATGACCTTAGAGGTGTGGCTCAGGATTTCATTATCTCTATGGGGCTGTTTCACAATATTTTGGTTGCCAAACCCTTAATCATATGCCAGATTTACTATTCTGCACTGGAGTGAGGTTAATGAACTTAATTATTGGAGGCAATGAAAATAAAGCCTTCATCATGGTTAAATCCTCGCCACTTCAAAGACAGAGAGGATGGTCTATCCCTATAGACTTATGAAGGCTTATGGGTGCATGAACTGCATTCCCACTGCAGTCAAACTGACCACCTTCCTTGTCAATACTGGTTCCCTGGTCCAGGTAGGGCAGTAGCAATGGCAGTGGATTTGGGGGAAAAACAGCTCCACTTCCTAACCTATCTGACCTGAAGGAAAGGAAGATATAAGCTTACTAGTTCCATATATTCACTTCAGAATAGATATACTATAATATTATAATTATACATTACTATTTTTTTTAAGAATTTATACCCTGACTTCCCATGCCGAGGCAAATGCCCAAGACGGCTTACATGAGCAGGCTAGTCTAAACCATTTTTCAACTTTTTTTTTTTTTTTTACAAATATACAGTATTCTGCGATTCACCGAATCCTCAGTCCCAGATGTAGCCTTGACAGTGTGGTTCTCTCCTCTGGCCATGTGCCATTGAGCTTCAGCAGGTGATCGTAAGTCCAGCCTGGACCGGTCCTCAAGGTTGGACTCCGTTCTTTTGCCTGCTGGCCTTCTCACAACATTCCTGCACTGGCTAATCAGCTCCACAGTGACTCCGTTCTGCCACAACAGGTACTGCAGCTTGTCAGACCCTGGCATTCTGTCTCCCATCCAAAAATAGACCACAGATTCTCCTGCTTAGCTTCAGGCAGTACCAGCAGTTCACCCATTTATACCTGCCCAAGGTATAATAGATTTAATATATAATCTCTTATATATTTAATATATAATCTCCCTAATCTACATCGCTACCGCTGTTTGTGGATGGACACCAGACAGGTGAGAGTGGAGCATGAGCAGATGGTCACAGTAGTTGCTGAACCTCTGCCTTCCACTGCCTGCCTTGCAATTATGCTGGGCACTGAGGAGCAGCAGCTATAGCCACTATGGCTGCTACTGGGATGGATGTGATCTATGATCCTATTTGGCACAGCACATATGCAATTTCTATCTTTACAGGGAAGCAGGCATCAATGTGATGCAACACAGCCGGGAAGAAGGGCAGGCCTGCTTCTTTTTCAATGTCGGGCTCATCAGTTCTCCTGCTCATTTTAAGCATGTCACAAACCCTCTCTATCTGTGCCATTTCTGGCATCTGTTATGCAGGACAGCTAGCCAGGTGTAGTAGAGGGTTGATGCTTTCAGGTTTGATTTTAGATGGCTTTTATTTGAATGTGATCTTGTTTCCATCTACCCAGTTTTATATCTTTTAGTTCTCCTTGTATCTTACAGGTAAGCAGCATACTCTTAAATTAAATTAAATGGAAGAGAATATATTTGTGTATTGTCCGGAGCAACATGTACACACAAGTGCAATGCCTGCCTTCTATATAAACTCAGATGCTCAAGATTTGCACACAGAGGTGATAGATTTCTACATGAATTTGACATTGATTTCCAGGATAAACAAATGGTTTTAAGTCTTTTACTTGCCCAAAGCTAGATCATAATATTCTGCATTTCAAAGGATCTAAGTACCTTTAAAGTGATGGCTACAGAGTCCCTCAAGGCACAAAATGGATAAAACCTTCTTTTAAAAGTATTTTGCTCACCTTTGCTTTAAAAGGAACTTGGGGTTTATTGAGTGAAAAAGCTTCATTCCCATAGTAACCAATGCAGGGCTAATATTGATCCGCAGAGTCAAAAGCAAAGCCCACTGACAGGAATAAAGAGTGACTATTTCTTATCCTCCTATGTATTCCATATCAAGTTCCCGCAGGTAGCTAATATGATACAAACAGTAACATGCACAGTAGAGGTCCTTGCCTTTGTTTGCCCTTTACCAAATTCATGGGGAGGTTGTTGGGCTGCTTAGAAAGAAAGAGATAAACAAGTTTTTTTTAAAAAAAATAAAAAATCCTTCTTTGAGAAGTTATCCATACAGCAAATTATCAAGAGCCTGGGGCTGCCTGATGCTGGTTGCCAATTCACCAGTCCCATTCATCTTCACCAGAATTCTGGGTTGATAGAACCAATTCTGTGACATTAAGCTATATGGTTTCACTCTCCCCATCTGAAATGTTGAACTTAAAACAGCATCATTCATAAACTAAAGAAGCTGCCTCTTCCTGAGTTACATCATTGACCCATCTGGCTCAGGATTGTTTGCACTGGCTGGGAGTGGGCAGTCTTTGGTGTGTGTGTGTGTGTGTCTGTCTGTCTGTCTGTCTATGCCAGGGATAGCACCTGAGACTTTCTACATGTGCTTTATCATTGATCCCCAATCTCGTCCTTTAGTACAGCTACCAAGCATCCTCTGCAAGCAGACTCCCCCCCCCCTTTGTTTGAAACTCCATTATTCCCCAAGTATGTGCTGTGTGTGGATTTGTCTTCTCTTCCTGCCTGGAATGACTAACCCTCCCCCAGGATTGGCAGGTGCTTAGTGATTGAGCAACCAACTGCCCATCTAGGACCTAGATTCTAGGTTAAGGGATGGGTGTAATGGAATGAGCAGATGCTTCCAGTCCTCCAATCAGGTAATGTGTTGACATTGTCCTACGTTGGAGAAGATGTGGGCTGAGAATTCTGAGTAGCATCTCAGGTCCATACGCTGGGTGTTAACGTACCACATGTTTTGTTAAATGAAAACTTTGTGCTTTCCTGACAAGCTCAGGCATTTTCCATCCTCCTGCTTGTACTTTTCCTACTCACCTTTCTTTCCCCCTTTGAATTTCTTTTATAGCTACATTTTGCTAATTTCCTAATATAGCTCTGTCCATGTTTACAGGTCACAACATGGATAGTCACGTCTCTTTGCCCTGCTGATACTATTGTGGATTTGCTTTTTATAAGAACTTCCAGGCAGGGCCGGCCTTAATCCAATGTGACCAATGTCGTCCCAATGGGCCCTGCACCAGTGCAGCAAGCTTATCGCCTGCTGCTGCAGCCGGGATTTCTATGAACTGTAGGTCACTGGGGCAAGCACAGCAGTTTTACCTTGGGCCTTCCAAACTGCCGCAAATGGGCCTCTTGGAAGCACCACCAAGTATTTCTAAGTGCCACACATGGCACCACAAGTGCTTTTTGTAATGAATGGGGGCCCCACAAGGAGGGTAGGGCCCCCCCGCGGGAATGCACCACATTGAGCCCTGCTGCTCTTGGAGACGGCTCTGCTCCCATAACTCAGTACTCTCCTGGAAGGGGTTTTTTTTTTCCTCCCAGATGGCTCCTGACCATCTAGTCACTGTAGACTGGGATGGTGGCAGCAAATACAAACTACCAAGATTTTTCCCCATTTAGCTGCTAAAGCAGGAAGGGGTATGTGCAGACATGTCATGTAGCGGGTACGCAGGGGTACGTGAGTACCCGTTCCTAGGATTAGGGCTGGCCCCGCCCACTCGTTGACTCCATCGGTGCTCCGCTCCGCCCCCTGCAATGTTTGAATTGCCTGCACGTTTGAGTTGCCTGCACATTCTCAGAGCCAGGCAGGCAGGCAGGCAGGCAGGCAGCGGAGCGAGGGAGACCGATGGCAGCAGCAGTGTGAGCAGGTAGGCTGCCTGGGGCTCCCTCCCAAGGAGGCACGGCGGTTCCTGGGGGCGGTTCCTGGGTTCCGGCTATGACCTCACTTCCGGTGGGCGGGCCCCGACACAAGTGCCAATCAAAAGTGAATACCTGTTGCTAAATCATTTAGATGCCATTACTGGGTATGTGGGATGGTGGTGGTAATAAAGGTGTGTGTGTGTGTGTGTGTGTGTGTGTGTGTGTGTGTGTGTGTGAAAAATAATAAAGGAGTATTATTCCCCTTAGTCAGCCTGCCTTCTTCCAGGTGCCCTTTTCCCTTACAAGTTTGCATGTATAAGGGGCTAAACACTGGCTAAAAACTGGCTGCCACATGCTGCCATTAGGTCCTGACCTGCTCACCTAGAGCCATTACCTGTGCTTTGGACTCTTATGGCTATAACTGCAAACTTTTGAAACTGTTGTTGATTCTGTCCCTTTAACAAGAGCTTGACTTTCAGATACTTAGCAAATGGAGCTTCCTTTTATCCCTGCACCTCCATGCCAGGGAAAATCACATTGTCTAGATTTCTGTGTCAGGCAGCTGCTGAAGGCGCAGGAGCAGGGCCAGAAAGAAAAGGTGTTCAAGAACATTCTGACTGCTGAAGGGCAAGGATGCTTTCTCCCAGACAATGCTTATGTAGACGTGAAATTCTGGCACACACTGTCGCTTCTGTGCAGTAAATGAAAGGTGAGTTTGGCCAGAAGGAAAACATCACACTGCGTTTAAGCACAAATAGGTTGTGTGCTGTAGTGATGGTTATGAAGATAAAGATTCCTTGGATTCAGGAAAATGGGGAGGTAAGGAATCAGAGGAGAAGGGGGAGGAACCAGGTGATGGCAAAGAATAACTAGACAGGAGGACTGGGCGCAATTGATGGGAATGGTACAGATAAGGTAGGATAAGTAAATGTCATTTCCAACAAACACTCAGTATCTTGGCTGCAGGGATAAAGTGTGAAAAGAGAACAGAAAAAATAAACACAAATTAAATTACATCAAAAATGAATATATAAGTAATCAAAAAATTTTCCATAAATATTGCCTACATAATTCATGCGGCTTTGAACATTTTTTTCGAGGAATGGTCTCCAGATGGTCTCAAATATGTCCAATTGTAACTGACACTGATATGCCATTCATTTGATCAGGCCGTCCACCCACTGGATGCAGGTTGGTGAGCTTTTTTCCTTTCAATTTTGTAGTATCAGTCTTTTAGCCATTGCGAGGGCAGAGTGTCAATTTACGTTGACCCATGCATGGTTCATCACCTTTCACATACTGTATTTTTCTCTTATATAAAACGGAAATAAAGTATGAACAAATATTGGTTGCAGGGATTTTTTTTTTTCAGTTCAACAAGCATTGATTGATGGATTGATGGATTGATGGATACAGTGCCACCCATGTGCATTTATGGTGATTTATACTGAATGTGAAAAACCCTATCCCAAGTCTTAAAGCAATTTTTCCCTTTGTTTATTCTATTTCTGAGTACCTGGTTGGAAATGATAAATTAACATGTATTATCATGCCTGATCTCTCATTAAAGCTTTCATTCAGCACTAAATACCAAGCTTACCATCTTTCCATTGCTAGGACTACTGCTTTTTGAACTGCACAGCATTAGAGAGAAGGCCTTTGAAGTCAAGTGCTCATGAATTGTTAGCAGGAAGCACAATGCAAGTATGTACCTTAAATCCCCATCGTGATGAGATGATTTCCAGAATTCACAACTCTATAAAAAGAAAGAAAAGAAGATCTGTTAGAGCCAAGGAAGGAAAGATATCTTGCAGAACATGATATCACATAATAAAGAATGATTTTTTAGAAAGTTTGATAGTTTAACAAGGTTTTACGTACTCCTAGGCAGGTATTAATCTTTTTCGTTTCTCTGTTCTTGCAAAGAGCTTTAACTTTTTTTTTCCTAGACAGAACTGATAGATAACAACTGAGCCAAAATTTAATAACCCCCAAAGTCTTCCTCTCTAATCCCTTCTGTGCATGTTTAATGTTTCATTCTCCCACTTCAATTACACTGCCTGCATTATGTCTTTCACTCCACACTTGAAAAGTTGTTAAAATAGAAAGCCTCTTTTCAGAATGTCACAGCTCCATTATGCAGGCCTATACCTGTACTGGCAGCAGGCTCTTCTTCTCACTTGATATTGCCTTTGCTTGGGGAAGAGATCCCCGCTGGGCAACTCAGCCCGAATGCTGGAATAAAATTAAGCCAATCTGCAGGCATTGGGGAGCGATTGTAAACAAGCCAACCCAAAATGCAGGGCACTGTTTTGAACCACTTCTTTAATCTAAAGGTCTGCACTACTGTCAGATATTTACACAGGGCTGTATAGATGAATAACTTCTTAGAAAATTAGAAAAAGAAAAAACAACAACACAGTACCGTGATGTCCCCATAAAATTTGCAGGACTGAGAGCGTAATCCTAACTCTGTGCTCAGCCGATGCAAGTGCCTTGCTCTAGTTTAGGAGCTTCACAAATATGCCATAAGGCATGTTTGTGGCTGCTTGAGAGCCAGCTAGGCCAGGGCATGGATGTGCACTGGCCGAGTGGTGCTGGATCCAGGCCCAGGCTGGTAACTTTGTGCTGGCCAAGGCAGGAGAGGGTGGCGGAAAGGTGGAATGGGGGTGTTTTTGGGTGGGGAAAGAAGGGGGAGGAAGGGTGGGCTGATGAGCAGACTGCGCCTAGGGTGGAACCGGCCTGGGCTTAGGCTGGATCATAACCCCCCTCCTGGTCAGCCTGTCATTACACCGAGCTGCTCAGCACTAGCAATTTCGCTAGCACAGATCCAAGTAACCCCTAGGGGTGGCTGCCACACAACATGGGTTAGGAGGAAAATATCCCTTTACTCTGAGCTGCACAGGAGCCACCTCCTAATCTGTATTGGATACAGTGTATACCAGGTGGGCAGCCTATTCCAGCTCAGGTTAGGACTGGGCCGTGAATCACCTCGTGTCAGTAGACCCATCACAACTTTTGGTCATGCAGATTTGGACTGAGTATACTTCAAGCACCAGTGTTTTCAGCAGTAAGAAGCTGAACTAACACCACCCTTTTCTCAATTAGGTAACTTAAGTGTCATACATGAACAGGAACCCCATGCAGTAGCATAGCTGGGGGGAGTCACAGCATTGTATTTTGCACCGTGCCTCAATGCGCCATGCAAGCGGTCCCTCCCCCACTTTGGAGCCATCCCAGGCAACTAGAGAAAAATGGAGGAGATGCCTCTGTTTTCCTCCAGCCACCTGGAATGGCTCTGAAGGAGAGGGGAAGGGGCCATTTGCATGGTGCATTGAGGTACCATGCAAAACCTAATGCTGTGCCCCCTCTAGCTATGCTACTGACCCCATGTAATGTCTGTATTGTTAGAATGTTGCACCATACTTTGCAGGTGGAACATCAAATGTTCAAGTTCTTCCTCACATTTTGTTAAAAAGAAAATCCAGACACACACGCATTTTAGCATGTCAGGGAGATGGTCCAAGCCATTTTATGTGAAATGAGCTTGGACACAAGGGAGCATTCAGACATTTGATTCCCCCACTGGTGGACTGAAGTGCAATAGTCTAGAATGGGAAGTATTGCATGGTGATGTGGGTGGTGTGAAGAGCTGTAATACTGGAATTTGATGACTAGAAAGGCATGAACAGCATGGGGCAGGATCCAGAGAAGCATGAGTGGAATTACACCAGTGGGATTTCCATACACATCCACTACTGTCTGTATTGTTGTGAGGCTGTGGGTTGTCTCCTAAGCAGCCCTCATGTAGCAGTGCTCATAAAACCTCTTTTCATGCGCTCACCTCCTCCTCCTGCTCCTCTGGAAGCTCTTGAGCTCCCTGAAAAATTGCTCTTGAGGACCAGGTGACCCCCCCTTCCACCAGAACTGTTTGAGGAATGTTGGGTTCCTCACAGAACCTTCCTCTGCATGATTCTGGAGAATTTCTTTCCTCTTTCCACAGCAGCCCCCCACCAACTCTTCCACACCACACTATACACAAGGGTTCCCCAACCCAAGATTCTTTCCAGGAGCTTTAAGAGTTGCTGGGGTGAAGGGGCTGCGAAAGATAACTTGTGTGACTGCCATTGCACGGCCACTACCTAGGCTACAACCCAAGAGGTTCAGGAGCTCAGGTTCAGGAGCAGGAACCCCTGCTAACTGGGCAAGAGGCACTTTTTCAAGTGGTGTCCTCTTATATTTAGCAGGGGGAGAGCAATTGTCCCTCTTCACCCCAGCACAGTGTCTTTCTCGTGGCTGTTGCTGGTGGTGTTCTCCATTCTTCTAGATTGTGAGCCCTTTTGGGACAGGGAGCCATTTAACTTTAATGTTATTATTTGCCTGTAAACCGCTTTGTGAACTTTGTGTTGAAAAGCGGTATATAAATACTAGTGATTGATTGATTGATTGATTTATCTACAAATGATCCACAGTAAATAAAAACATTTCAGAAAACAAAGCTGCTATCGCGTACTGTCTTAGAGAAAAGGGAAACCCCTCTGCACTACCTTTTATCATTTGGAGTCACTCTCATAACAAATCCTAGCCTGTACTTCCTCTCGCAGTCAGACTGAACCACTAAATAAAGCAGTCTTCAAGTGAAGCTGTTTCTTGTCCAGAGTATGATTGTCAGTGGGGTTAACTAACTCATAAAAAGACAGGTGCTTGGGTTATAAGCAGCCCCAAAGTGACATTTTCCAACTTTCCCTGCCCCTCATTGTAAACCTGTGCAGGCAAGCACCATGTAACTGCAACAAACGTCAGAGATCACTCTGTTCATTATATTTACTGTTTAAACCATGTTTTGTTCAGAGTTGAGCTATGGCATTTTTGTGGACAAAGCCTTAAATTCCAGAAGAGAGGCCTGATTCAGAACTTTTTAATTATTATTTTTATACTAAGATACACAAGTGCTCTGTCAATTATGAAGGCTGTATTGTATGTGCGCAGAACCAGAGATTATTTCCCCTCTGAAATAACTGTAATGCTCGCCATGAACTCAACTGTTTTAGAAGCTGCTGCCTGACTTCTGATTGCCAAGGGGTGTAGCTATAATGGTGATGGTAGCAGGTTGTTTTACCCTTGATGCACATAGCCTAATCTGCCCTGCCAGTTTTGCAAACCATCAAAAGCTGGGTCCTGGACCCACAGTTTGAGAACTGCTGCTCTATACCGATGTTGTGCTTATGAAATAATTTTGATATATGGAAAGAGGAAGTTGGAAGTGATCCTGAATGGATTGATGGTCAATTCAGGATCAATTCCCCCCCCCTACTATTTTTGATGTGGCCAGTGGGAACTCCGCAGGCAACTCGTTTGTGGAGAATAGCTCCCACCATCTTCCCAGACACGTGATGCAATGCTTAGTCACCAGGTTAGTACACCATGCTTCAAAACATCCTATCAGAATGTGAAATGATGAGCTGGGCTTGTCTTACCTCTCATACTGCATCTGGACCAGCCAAGAAGACATTCCAAGAAAGAAGATCAACGGACATGTGTGAAATAGCCTTTTGTTAGATCAGTGGTATCCAACCTGGGGGGTCACATACCAAAGAGCTTGGGTGCAGCCATCTTAAAAAGCTGGGCACCACAGTCTTGGAACCTTCATTTTGTCTAGGGAAGAGACAAACTTAAACTGCCTATTAAACTGCCACATCCTCAATGCAAGTGGCAGCAAGGGAAACTAGCCTTGCTATGGGCTCGTCTTGGTGTGTGTGTGTGTGTGTGTGTGTGTGTGTGTGTGTGTGTGTGTGATGAAGTCTCTCCTGGGTCTCTTTCCAAGTGGGCATGTCATGCCTTCCATGGGCATGCCTAGATGAGTCCTAGCACATGGGGAAGAGGAACATAATACTCTTAAGTCTATCTAAAGTTTGGCTTTACCACCTTGATTTGCAGTGGCATAATGAAGCCATTCTGTGCAACGTTGTTCTCAGTGCTGAATCAATCGCTGAACTCAAAACTCAAACATCACTATGATACCAAGAAGTCAGAACATTCTAAAAAGGATGTGGGGTTCTTTGGACTTTCAGAAAGTGTGATTTATTAAAACCATGACTTCACTTCCTGCCCTTGGTCTTAGGGGAGTACCCATAGGTTGTCATACATAAAAAGGGGGTCCCAGTGCAAAGAAGGTTTTAAGGTTTATAATTTTAATATTGTAAGTCACCTTAGGTGCCCTTGGGGCAGAAAGGCGGGGTAAAAATTCATATAATAATAAAATAATAATATAGTGATAATAATAAAGAATGGTACTTGCCTCATTTTAGTTGCATAAGAACAGGCATTACAAACAAATGTGATAAAAAACAGGATTGAAAAATCACACAATGACGCAAAATGCCGATTATGCAAAGAATATGATGAAACCGTTGAACACTTAATCTGTGGATGCAAAAAAATATTACAAACTGACTGCATGGAAAGGCACAATAAAGTGGCAGGTTTAGTGCACTGAAACATCTGCGAAAGCACCATCTTCCAGTGGCACAAAAATGGTGGGACCATAAGCCAGAAAACATTATAGAAAACCGCCGGAAAACAAGCGTGCAAAAGTTTTATGGGACTTTAGAATACAGATGGATAAACACCTGAACCATAATACCCCTGATTTGACTGTCTTAAACAAGGAAAAGAAGAAGGTGACACTAATAGAAGTAGCAATACCAGGAGATGCACGAATGGAAGAAAAGGAATTTGAAAATATCACAAAATACAAGGATTTGCAAATTGAAATAGAACTATGGAGAAAGAAGGTCACCATTGTGCCACTTGTAATAGGAGCATTGGGCACCGTTCCAAGGAGACTTAAGCAACAAAGCACTCGAACTCACAGAAATCTCGGCTATACAATTACAAAAGGCAGCCCTTTTAGGGACTCCCCACATATTAAAGAAATACCTCTGAATATCCTAGGTCCTTGGGAAGGACTCAATGCTCAGAGTATACCGGTTACTATATCTGTAGTGACTGTGCAAAATAATAATAATAATAATAATAATAATAATAATAATAATAATAATAA
>JAJKFI010000014.1:2101729-2115996 GCA_029204185.1 Lerista edwardsae
TCTCTCTCTCTCTCTCTCTCTCTCTCTCTCTCTCTCTCTCTCTCTCTGTGTGTGTGTGTGTGTGGCTAAATACCTGTTTTACACATTGAAGCTAAAAACAGTTTGGGGGCAGAGCAGATCAAGATAACAGTGTGACTATTAACCTTTTCTCTCACTGCGCTGTTTTCCTATTTATAACTTTTTCCAGCTTATACCCATCGGCGATGTTAAAGAATACAGTACTTCATTGAATCCTAAGAATAAATAGCAGCATCTCCTGATCAGGCAGAAGTCCACGGAGTTCCTCCAAGCTCAATTTTTAGTTCATAGATTCTCAAATTTTACTCTTTTGAGTCTCCACAATGTTTTCAGCCTCAAAGCTTGCACCTGTGCTAAGAATTACTCACTATGTTGTATGTGTCAGGGAGGAAAAAAGCCCATGCTTACCCAAGGTAGCAGATATAATATTTTTACACTGACATTAGCAGTACACAAAGTTGATGGAAGAAATGTCTTCTATGGCCTTACCACACAAAAGGGTCATTAAACATTACATTCTCCACTTTTATGTTTAGATTTTTCAGGACTTTATAGACTGTTCTTCTCAGTTTTATTAGTAAATGTCATTCTAGTCAGCACTGAGAACTCACTAATTTACTCCAGGAATGGAACGCTGACTCAAGCCCTGTTCCACTGAAGAGTCTGACAGAGTAGCAGACCCGCACATTAATCTACTTCTATGGTAACTTTGAACTACCTGTTATATTTTTTTTCTTATTGGGAAAAAAGCATTATTTCTAATGTAATTGAGGGTGCAGTCCTAACTTGGAGTTAGGCCAGCACAGTTAGGCCAGCAAAATTTGGCTGGCACAGGTTTTAGTACGTTTGGTCTGGGTCAGAGTTGGGAATCAGGCCTTTCCAGTTAAAATCATGCTTCTGCCATGACCTACCCAATGGCAATAGGCAAACTGCTCCCCAACTTGCAAAATGGGGATAATATGTACATCCTTGACAAGATTGTCTTCAGGATTACATCAAGATATTATGCATGAGGAGCTTTGGATGCTAATCAGACATTCACGCAAATGCATAGTTTTAATCCTTCAATTATTTATTCTCAAAAGAAATTGCATGGGAGGGGCATAAGAAACAGCACAAAACTATGGTAGAGAGGAAGGAGGGCTTTAGTGCTTAGCTTTCAGGGCTCTAGCCAGCCTCCTTTGTTATGTGAAGCACATTTCCAGGTGGCGCTTCTAATACATGAACAGGAAATCAATGTTTTCCAGGGAGTACTAAAACACCAGCCTCATGCAGTGAACAGGGGAGTGGTGACCATGAGCTTGCAGGCACCATGGGGCAGGATGGCTGTTTACCCTCCACGGCTGTCATGGGGCCAGGGGACTGACCACCCTTGCAAGAGCACTTCCCACCAATAAGCCAGGAGGCAAGGCACTCCTCCTCATCTTTTCCTTTTTGCATGCATTTGGAAAAAAAGGGGGGATTGGAAATGAAGGAAAGAAGACAATGGCCTCTCCCAGACATCTCCCAACTTCACTTTTGAGTCCCACTTGGCAGCTGCCATACATGCTGTTTTAATTTCATGGTTTGTACAGTACAGGTGGAGCCTTTTTATCCGCAAGGGTTCGGTTCCAGGAATGCTCCTGGATGCAAAAAAAACCCCACTTTAAATGAAATCATGCTGTTAATTAGCATTCAGCCTTTAAAAAAGCTTGTCTTACCATGGCAACTGGTTGCAGCCATTCTCCAGGTAAGGAGCTTAGAGCAATTACTATCCATTAGCTGAGAAAAGACCTCTTCCTTTTGCCCTGGAGCAAGGTGAAAAATACAAAACGGAAGTTATTCACACATCCCAGGGATGAGGGAGGAGGTCTTATCTCAGAGCTAATGAGATTGACTGCAGATCTCATGACTGTAGCTGCCTTGCCATGGTAAGAAAAGCTTTTTTAAAAACGCTTTTTAAAATTCTTAATTAACAGCACACGTTTGTTTAACTAAGAGCCCTTGTTTTCTGCAGTCTTGCTGAATCAAATCAGCAGATGGGAAAATGGAGGATGAGAAAGCTCCACCAGCTTAAAACAAGCTCTCATTCTTTAAACGGAGATTACGTCACAAAGTTAAAAAAAAATCTGTTTTATCCAAGCAATCTCAATGGGGCATAGCAGTGCTCTGCTTCTTCTGAATGAAGTATCAGTTCCATCCCTAATAATATGACTCAGAGCGCAATCCTATACCTCCATTGCACCGGTGCTAAGCTCTTGTGCCGGCCGAACGCTGTCATAAACGTGCCGTCAAGTGTGTCTGCATTGGCGCTACGGCGCTGGACCGGCGCAATCAGCAGTGCCAGCACTTGGGCGCCACCGTGACCATCGACCACACCGGCCTTGTGCCAGTAGCGCTCGGTCGGCGCAGGGCCTCCACGAAGGCATTCCAGAGGCGTTCCGGGGGCGTAACTAGGTGATGCAATGGGCGGAAACGGGGATTGTGACACAAGATGGCCATCGTGCTGTAACCTAAATCCAGTCCACAGCCAGGGCAGCCCCAATTCGGGCTGCTCCTGTCCACATTCCTCTGCGCTTGCACAAGCAGGCGCAGATCCTGAGCAGGCTCATCCGAGCAGGCGACTGACGACTTACATGGGTGCAAGGGGAAACTTCCCCTTGCCTTGCACATTGCTGCTGCTGCCTCCTAATGGGCTTTAGGATACAGCCCTGTTATGTCGGCCTTGCTATGTCAGCCTTACTTAGGACTGTGCTGCCCCAAATGTCCTTTGGTGCACATGGGATATGTACTTGGATGCCTCCTGATCCAATGGAATGGGCTTAGTATGAAATCTTCCCAAAATTTGGCATAATCCAATAAACACAGTAATCACAAGTAATTGTAATTGAATTCCAATTGTGTGCACTGATTCAATAGGGAAAAAAAATCTGGGGCAAACAAATTTCCATTTTCTTCCATGGTTTTAGGCACCTGCCATAAACTTTCCACTTCACTATTAATTTCACTAAGGGTCCTTTTTCATGGTTCATTAAAAATACAGACAAATATATTGTGCAGATGACACAACACCACTCAAATATTTGGAAAGAAGCGACAACAGAAGGCACAAAGAGCTCTTTGGTATTGCATTTTGGAGAGAAGAATTGCAGACTCCCAATTATGATTTATGGGAAGCTTGTCTAATGAAAAGGAACATCAGATCAACACCAGATTGTCCTTTAATTGTCATATGTACTGGACAATTTTGCATTTTGTACCTGTAGAAATTTCCAGTCTCTCCTTTGCTTGTGTGTAATGTTAAAAAAATAGTGATACAAATGAAAAATATCCTTTCATGGTACATTTTTAGCCTAGTGGGACTGTCAGTTGTGGATGGGCTCTTGATTGATCAGAATATTACACAATGGCATGGTGTAATTCTTTAGTGTGATGTTGTAAAATGGAATATTGCTTCTGTTATTTTATCCAGTTTGCTTTTATATGACAGGGTTTATTGTGCGTTATGTTGTAGCTCATTCCTCTGTTCACAATGCTTACTGATGTGTAATTATGACTTGTCTGAACTGTAAGAAGGAGCAGTAAGTGAAAGGAAATCTGCAAGCCCACTTGATTTATGAGCCCTGATACTATATTACAGTCTTAATCTGCCTGCTTAACTTAGCTTCAGGCAAACTTACTGTATAACATGCTTATGATTAGCACTGCAGCAACTTGTAGAAAGATTTACTCTGTAGGAGCTACGAGGCTTTAAAAAAGGAAAAGAAACATGATTTACAACCCGACTCAGAGTGCTCCCCGGCACTAGTCCCATTGAGGTGAGTGGGTCTTGAATCAGCAGAGAACTGTTAGGGATCAGCTATTAGTCGCTGTATCACTTTCAGGTATGGTCGTAAATCAGATCCTGGAAAAAAGACTCTTATGCCGTAGAACAGCTGCTCCAAGAGAAACGAGGAACGCTACCGTGAAATGCATCCTTCCTCCCTATGTGATACACTGGATGGGAAAAAACCAAAACTTTGCTTGCCCAGTCCAGTCTTCACTTGGGCATTGTTCCACCATCTTCTGTGATGATTTGTCTTCACAGCCATGTTTGGAGCTGTTTTTGGAATGCCAGTACAGCATCTGCCAAGAAGCAATTAAGCTGTGGATTCATCCCAAGAACGGAAGTGGGTTGCCATCACATCAGGTATTTATTCTGAGGTGCAGACAGACCCACAGAAGGAATGTGGGGGACACGCAGAAGAGGCCATACCCCCCGCACCATCTAGAGGGCCACAAGACCCCCAGTTACGTGGAAAAAAAAAACCCTTTTTTCTCAGCGGTGGTGTCATCACCCCATGTTGTCATCGTCCCAAGAAACGTTACCCCATGTCGCCACCCTTCTCCACAGCCCCCAAGGACTTAGTGGCCCCCCACCTTTTGTAAAGGTTGGAAACTACTGTGCTCGATGAGTCATTGGTGAAGTTTGACTCAGAGCACAATCCTAAACTGGAGTTAGGCGGGCATAAACTAAACCAGCAAAGTGTGGCTAGCACAAGGGCTACCGTAAAGAGCGTTAGTCCACTCTCGGAGTCAGGGAAGATGGCGCATGTCTATGTGCTGGCCTCCCTGACTATGAGAGTGGTCCAAACATACTTTACATTGTCCCTTGTGTTGGCCAAATTTTGCTGGTTTAGCTTATGCCGGCCTAACTTAGTTTAGGATTGCACCCTCAGTGATGCTGAGGCTATTATGTGCAATGGGCCTAAGTGAGATTTTCACCATTATCAAGAACAGTGGTTCTCAAACTTTATAGAGTGGGACCCACTTTTTAGAATGGCACTCCTGTGGGGACCCACCAGATATGATGTCATTAACCTGGATGTGATGTCATAGCTGGGCAAGAGGCACTTTTTCAAGTGGTGTCCTCTTATATTTAGCAGGGGGAGAGCAATTGTCCCTCTTCACCCCAGCACTGTGTCTTTCTCGTGGCTGTTGCTGGTGGTGTTCTCCATTCTTTTAGATTGTGAGCCCTTTTGGGACAGGGAGCCATTTAACTTTAATGTTACTATTTGCCTGTAAACCGCTTTGTGAACTTTGTGTTGAAAAGCGGTGTATAAATACTAGTGATTGATTGATAGCTGGAAGTGATATCATCAAGCAGGAAGTGCCGTCAGTGTGACATAATCAAATGACACTCCTGGAATGCAAACTGGCATTCTTGGACTACAACAACTGTACAACCATGAAACAGCCCTAACAGAAAGCAAAATTAGGAAAAAATATTATGTAAAAGCATTGAACTAAAGACAAAATTTTAAAAATCCTCACTTGAAGATTCAAACTGTTAACACTTATAAAAGGAATATAGCAAGAGTAAGGGCTGCAGTTTTCAAGATGGCTGCTCCCAGCTTTCCACGACCTGCCTGACATCAGTTGCGACCCACCAAGTGGGTCCCAACCCACAGTTTGAATAACACTGATCTATAAGATTCTGATTCCATTGCCTCTTCAGAGGAATTGTGTTGTTTAGGCTTGCTTGTTCAGCACAACTAAATACCCTTATCTGATAATAGGGTGGGATCCTTATGATCAGGTCTTAGTGATGTAGCTGTATTTCTGAAATGGAGTTGCATGCCTTTGGCATAGCCACTGAAATTAAGGAATTTAACAACACAGACCCCCTCCCTTCAACCAGCTCTTCTTATACTATTTTTTGAAAGAGAAAGAAAGATAAATTAAGCATTGCACATGGTAACTTTTCCAGTCATTGAGAGGAAAGAAAAAGGAAGTCATTTAGCTGAAGCTTTAGTGGGACCATTTTAGTGGGACCATTTTATAGTCTATCACAAAAGTACAATCAATGATTGGAAATGTTGAACAAGAGATGTATCCTCAACACTATGCTCTGAATATACATACGCATTTACCCTAATGCTATGGCGTACCATTGGTTTTTCACTGTGGATATACTCTCACTTTTGAATTATTAGTCATTATAGTCCCCGCCATTCTCCCCCCACCATTTTTCATACTATTGACTGAACTAAAGGTCTGTAGGGAAAGAGATATATTTTCTTAATGTTACCGTGTTACCTATAACCTAATTAATTTTATTTTAGCTATCTGAGTATACCTGAGCACAAAATATATCATGTGCCAATTAGCTTTCCTGTCCCTGCTTAGTACACTTAAGTTGCTTATTCTAAAGGTTAAATATTGATTGAAAATGGAAGATAAAACAATATTACATTTGTATGCTAAATGGGATGACCTCTATTAAATATTTCCAGTGAGACCCGGAATAATCTATCTAGAGTATGGGTGGTGTTTTTTTTTCCTCATTCTGTTAAGTCTTTATTATGACCTGAGATTAGAGACAAATAAAGCCGGCCGCCCTTTAGCTAGTTGTATCTGCATGCTGATTTCACACCAACTTGCTTGGAAGCTCAGTCATTAATTATCACAAAGTTGAAATCATCGTGAAAAACAATCATAATCTCTCGCGTAGCGGTCGGTTGATTCCCTCCAGTTTTGACAGCGGCTCTTCATTCTCTTACCATTTGACACTACATAGACCAAGTATCAAGTGATCACATAGCATGAACTACAGCCTGAGGCACACTTGTTATTTTCCTTGAAACAGTGATGCATTTAGGACCCAGGAAACTGTCAATAATTCTTCTGAATTTGTGGGAGATAAAAATACTCTCCGTAGCAAGTTTCCAAGAGAGCTAACATTTAGGACTGCTAAATGTTATGATAGGAACTCAAATACAAAGAAAATAATGCTGAAGATATCAAACGGCAAATTGAACAGATTCACAGTCTGAAAAATTAAATTGTATATTTTTTTCCCCTCAGGCATCATAACCTTAGGAAAGACAGCAGTTGTTGGCACCAAGTCACTGGGGGTTCTGGAGAGAAGCCCAGCTCTGGATTCCCCAGGAGTATCTGCTTTCCCAGGGACTACTTGGATGCTATTATTGACACTGGCATTGAGGGTTCAAGGAGTAGCCTGCCAGGTGGGTCCTGTGATGGGCATGGGACCCAGATCAGCACTCAACCTGGCCTGCCAGACCTGACCTAGTATACGTCAGTAGCTTAGCTGCAGGGAGGCAGTGCAGTAAGTCCTGCAGGCACTGCAATGCGCCATATAAGCAGCCACACCCACTTGCTGTAGGAGACAATGACCATTGCCTAATGGCACTATCTTGAGGGCACTATCACCAGCAATAAACTTGTACCACCAGCTGCAGGTGTTGTGAACATGCCATAAAGCATGTTTATGGCACTGAGAGAGTAAGGAGCCGGGTGTTGGGCCAGCGCCAGTCGGCACTGTGCCAGCAGCACTGGCAAACGGTAAGGGTTTTTGAGATGGAGGAAGGCATGGGGGGCAGGAAGATGGTGGAGCTGGGCAGAGGGAGGGGAGGATCAGGTCCACAAGGGGAAGCAGATGGTGGCAGCTTTTGGAAGCTGAGCCACCCAATATGGGTCTCCTTAGCTCTCCACCCGTTCAAACACACAGCACAATCCAAGAATGCCCGTCACGTCAATGCTATGTCATAGCTTTGTGCCCATGCTGTACCTCCCTTGAGTTGGCCGAAGCCAGCTGGCACAAGGGAAGTGCCATTTTGGGACGGGGGAGGGAGTGGGCGGGGGAGGGCGTTTCTGGGTGGGCGAGTGGTGGGCGGGCTGGCAGGTCTCCTTGGATTTGGACCATGTGGTCTCCTCAGATATGCGCCTGCTTGAATGTGCCCTTGCTGCGGGGAGGCTTCAGTCATTCCGGCCTCGTCATTCCAGTGCAGTGTAGGATTGTGCTCACAGATGCAGCGTCTTTAAACAAGAATGCAGCCATTGGCACAGCAGCAGTGTTACCCAGGGTGAGGGAACAAATACTTCTTTGAGAAGACCCTGGCGGTAGCCTCAGTGCCCATAGGGTCATAGCAGTCATCATTTTGGTGTTGCTGGAGCTGTGGGCACTGAGGAGCTTAGAATTGGGCTTCCCATTAGCAGTTGTCATCCCCTTTGAAAAGACAGTATTACAGAACAGTATTGAAGAGGGAACAGGTATCTGTTTCAGACTGTTTAGGTATAGTTTGACTATTCATAAGGTAGGAGTTGAGATTGTGTGTTGATGATTCCCTTCAAATTTAACATTAGCAACATTGAGAGGGATAGGAATAGGAGTTTAGAATATGATTAAAATGAGAGATAATGCTGTGCAAACAACTGAAGAATGTTCAACTGGGTTCGACAATGTAATCACAAGGTGTTACTGAAAGAATATGGAAACTTTTGAATTGCATAGAACTTCTCCTTGGGGACAATTGAAATGAGGCTAAATTGTTGGCCCTATAGAGAGCCACCTTACTCTCAAATTCTAATATTGTCAGTCATTTCATTCCAATAGGCATGGTCCTAGTGACAAGCACTTTAGCACTTCAACACCTTTAAAACAATGGGGATTTGCAGGCAAATTGAAGTAAGACTGAGGAGCAAGCTCAGGGAGTAGGGCGTCTAAAGAAGTTGGTGAACACGGATTGGCTCTTGGGGGTCAGCTGTCTAAGTGCTCAGGCAGTCTGTGGCCTAGATGGCATGAGTGAAACAAATAGTTCTTCCTATCAGTGGAAGGAAGATGGTGGTGATGGTGGAGGATGTGCTTTTGGAAATGGACTGCCAGAAATTCTCAGAGTCCCCTACTGCCTGTAGGAAAAAAATTAATTTTTTAGCCAGAAAGCCTTTAACAATCATTATTTTAATTAAATACCAAAAAAATCAGGATAGTTCCATCCAACAAAACATTGGATGTTTAACCCTTTGACCCTTCCAAAAATGTTTTCGAAATCTCTCATTTCAACTAAGTGAAGAATCGCTGGGTGATTTTTTTTTTAAAATACTCTGGCAGCTTTTTAAGCCTTTTAAAAAAATGCATAAATATATATGTTTAAAAGCTTTCCTGGATAAAATTCAATACCATTTAAATATGCCTGACGGTATGTATGCCACCTATTTGCATTGTGTCAAATCAACTGCATCATTCCAATATGGTACCACATGTGCGTGAAAGCCTATAGCATTTCTAACAGGTGTTAGAAAGTTTTACTTGACAGAGATATTGACAGCCAAGCCACTGTCAGAACAAAGATCCAAAATATAAATCAAAGGTGATGCTTAAACAATTTCTGAACATTTGAGGCACAATGCATACAGGCACCCCACCCCACCCCCCAATACCCACAGGGGATAGGTTTCTGCTGCTAACATGGGTACCCTGGTAGCAGCAAAATTTACTTAAATTCCCCCTTGTGCTCATGACTCATCTCTCTTCATTTGCAAATACTTTGCATCAGGAATTGCCAATATCAAGGAAGAACTCCCTCCATTCATGTTAACCCACTGGGGGGTGGGGTGGGGGAGGAGAAAGCCAGCCAGTGAGGATCCAACAACAAATGGACATGATATTCCTTTGATAGTCTGGTCAGGAGGAAGGTGCACGGATCAGTTGCTGCAATGACTTTGAAGACACAGGGCGCAATCCTAACCTGGAGTTAGGCCAGCATAATTAGGCCAACAAAGTTTGGCTGGCACAAGCGCTGCTTTAAAGCACATTTGGACCACTCTCATAGTCAGGGGGATGGCGCATGTCTGTGTGTTGGCCTCTCTGACTCTGAGAGTGGTCCAAACATACTTTACAGTGTCTCTTTTGCCAGCCAAACTTTGCTGGCCTAACTGTGCTGGCTTAACACCAGGTTAGGATTGTGCTCCCAGTCACTGGTGTCAGTTATGAGAGGAGGGCAGACCATTGAAGGCTCCTCAGGCTCATGCCCAGATTGCTGTGAGGAGTACAAGCAGCAGCAAGTCATCTAGTCACGATAGGTATGGTGTTCTTCCTGCCAGGTGACACCAATTTCCCCTCCCCCTCACAATTCCCCTTTGAATGATGCTACAAGATGACAGGCAGCCCAATCTTGAGCTGCCTGGCTACCGTAGGAGTAGAGGTGCCAAAATGGCAGCTGCCAGGATCTCCTCGGGTCTCCTCCTCCCTTCCCCTGAGTAAAGCCCTAGTCCCCACAATAGGGGCTACTCCACTGTCCGCAAGCTATTTTGCTGGTGGAGCAGACCTGTGTTAGGCTGCTCAGCCTGTCGCAGGGGGTAAGATCCAGTGGTGTCATTCAAATGATTTAGGAACAGGAACTCACTTTTGATTGGCACTTGTCGGGAACCCAGAACCCAGAACCCAGGGCACTTCATTAGGATCCGGAACGCCCGTTCTGGTCCGTTCCCCCTGAATGACATCACTGCCTTCGCCCGCCTAGGAATCTGGAGTCGCTCCCTTTAGCCCTCTGAGTGCCGGCCAACCAAGAAGAAAAGCTGTTTGCAGAGGAATTGGGAGGGGGAGGAGGGAGAGTGAAGTGGGCGGAGTCAGCCCTAATTTTAACTAGTGGAACTGAGTTCCCCCGCGTTCCCCCTGCATGACATTACTGGTAAGATCTAGCAGTGGAAGCCACCGTTGGTCCCACCCCCAGCATGGGCCATCTCCTCCTGTCCCCCCACCCTGTCCCAAAAGAGCAGCCAGTGCTGTTGGAGCACCAGCCGTTAGTACCACCAGCGCCAGCCCAGTGCAAACTTTATGGCATGTTTGTGACACTTCTAGCAGGTGGTTCTGCCGAAGACATGGGGTTTAGGATTGGGCCCATAGTGTAGTTAAGAGGAGACCTGGGGGGGCAGCAGATTATGGTTATCAGTCCTAAAGTCCCACCTTTAACCATCCAATGCACCATCCCAGCAAAATTAGGGAGGCTGTTTCATCTTAGCCCTAAACAGATCATACCATCAGAAGTCCTTCATCACGGATTGTACTGTTGTGCATTTTGTGCAAAGCAGAAGCTAATTTGTAACTTGAAGGGTTTTCTTCATGCAGAGAAGAGCAAGACACAAGCAATATTTAAAACTCTGAAGAGATAGCAAATCAAAATGTAAAAGCAAGACTGAATGACCTCAAAAGAAATATTACTTTACATTTCTTGAATTCCACTTTTACATTCATTATATTCTGGCTATCTAATGGGGAGCCCAATCCTTAGTAAGGCTGACATAACAGGGCTGTATCCTAAAGCCCATTAGGAGGCAGCAGCAGCAGCGAACTGCATGCCAAGGGGAGGTTTTCCCCTTACACCCGCATAAGCCCCAGTCATCCCAATGGGGCTGCTCAGATTTGCGCCTGCTGTTTTGCAGGTGCACATGCACAGGAGCGGCCCGAATTGGGGCCTCCGAGGCTGGGGACAGGGTTTAAGATTTGGCACTATGGCCATCCTGCGTAACAACCCCTGTCTCTGCCCTCTGTGCCACCCAGTTATGCCCCCAGAACGCCTTGGCAAGGTCCAGCGCCGACTGTGTGCCACCGACGGTTGACCAGCGCAAGGCCGGCGCTGCTGGCAGTCACGGCGGCACCCGAGCTTGCGCCGGTCCAGCACTGTACTGCCGACGCTGATGCGCTTGACGGCACGTTTGTGACAGTTTGGCCAGTGTAAGAGTGTAGCGCTGGAGCAACGGGATATAGGATTGCGCTCTGAGTTTGTTACTGGGCAGCCTTCTGTCATAAGCCTAGATGGCATGTTTGAGTTTTCTTAGTATTATTTATCATTTAGGGAGCTTGCGTTATTTTTGGATGTTTTAAAATCTGTGCTTCCCTTCATAATGCTTTCTTCCCATTTTACAACCGAGAACTGAGGGCATGAAATATTGACTAACCCACAACAGGCCAATGGACAGAATAAGCTGACTGGTTACCCAGCAGCAACTTATGAGAAAGTGCAGGACACTATGTAGAAAGCTGGTCACTGATATGCTGTCGAATGGGTAATACAATGTTATTGTATTATACTTGGATATTTCCCCCATATTTCCAACCTGGGAAATGTGAGGAACCAGAAGTGCAGTAAGAATTTCACTCTCCAGTTAACAAAATGATTTTGCACAGTGGTTCTCAAACCTTTTAGTACCAGGACCCACTTCTCAGAATGACAATCTGTCCGGGACCTACCAGAAGTGATGTCATAGCCGGAAATGCTGTCATCCGGATGCCAGAGCCTTCTGCTTTCTGAGAATGCAGCAATAAGTTGGGTTATTTCTCAGTCCTTTTCCAGAAGCAAACTGAATCAGAAAGAAAAGAGCCTATTTACAACCTTGACACAAGCGAAACAGCCACACGGCCCTCTCCGTTTCCAGCATCCTCCCTTCCCATATTTTCAATGGCTGCTTTGTGATCCACCTCAAATTAGCTCACTGGCGGGCCCCAAGCCACAGTTTGGGAACCACTGATATAGCAATTATCCAAGTGCTTAAAAGTGCACTGCACTGATTTATCACTTGTGCCTTGGCCATAATGTTTTCATGTGCAATCAGTTCATGGGGATAGCGCACACTGATCTTAGGAATGCCAAATTCAGGTTTGACTCTTTAAACACTGGGCTGCAGGATAACAGAATGTAGGAGTCAAACTAGTATGTACTTGAGGTATGCTGAAAAACAGCAGTGTCTATTTTCTGACCAGAAGTGGCCTTTTGGGAGCTTTGCATTGTCCTGTATAAGGGAAGGAAGACAATTACCTTGCCTTACTATACTTGTTTCCTGCAGAAAATCATCTCCCACGTTGCACTGTGCTCCTAAAGTCGCTATTTGGGGGCATCTTGGTGGGAAAATGGCACCATGGGAAATGACTAACGTTCCTCCCACCACCTTTCCCATACGCTATGGTTCCAATCAGCACTGGACCCACATAGCTGCTTATAATTGAATAGGAGGAACTTGAACTTCTAAGAACAACTCTTACTAATGCACATGATATATCTAATTTGACCCAAAATTCTCATTTGATGTTGTGGAATAGGATACACAGGCTGGACTTGCTGTGGAGATTTTTTTTTTTTAATGTTTGCTTGACCTTATTTTTGAGTTTGAATATAAAGCTTTGGCATTGCAAAGTTCTTTATGTGTTCAGGATTAGTCTGGGGCCATTTCAAGTCTGCAACTTTGGATATTGTTAGCCTTGCAGATATTGTCAAATGAAAGGACTTTTTTTTTTTTTTGGCCCTGTTTGAAATGTCAATCGAGACTGCCAGCATTCTATTCAGCAGGATTGCATTGATCTTGGACTGGCTTAACAAAAGATAGACTTGAAAGCACTAAAATGTAGAATAGAAATATATATTAGGCTATTGCATGTATCTTATTTTTTCATTATGTTTGTGGGTTTTCTTAAAAAAAAACCTGATTTTTGTTTTGCTCTGGATAAACTTCTGAAATGCTCTTCAATTCTCAGTGAGGCAAACACTTCAATTTTCTGCAGTATTAGCAGGGGTAACTATGATGGCTAATTGTTGCCTGTAGTATTTCCCTCAATCTGCTTGTGCACTTTCAGTTACACTGGCAGAGGCAGCATTTGTACATTTTCTGGTCACTAAACACTCAAGTACAATTGCAAGTGATCAGTTTACAGTTGGCCAGCAACAGCACTGAAAGAACACAGCAGCGGAAAGATGTCCATGCACATAACTACAAGCATAAATACACACAAATATCGGTGCTTACTATTTATAAAAGTTTCTATACCTTTAAAAAAAAAGTATCAGCTCTCAGCAAGCATGGAAAAAAATGCTGAGATCAGATGCAAAAATGTCCAGCTTATATAACAAAAGTGTTCATTTTAAAAAATGTATTACTACAATGGAGGCTAAATCATACTCCCCACCCAACTGCATCTGTAAAAGCTCTATTTGGTTTGGGTTTTTCATACATTCAGCTGCATTTAAACTCTGTTACAGTTCACAAATAACACCTTCTCATTGTTACATCCAAAGACTGCAGACGAGATCCTGCAGTTTAGCTTTGCTACAGCTAATATTTTGTTATCAAATTACGGCACGTTGGAATTTTTTTCAGTGCACTTTTAATGACAGTCTCTTAGAAAAAAATGAAAATGTGGTTGCTTTTGGTGATCTTCACACATACACAGATTACTTCAACACTGCTTCCCCCCCTTCTCCAAATCAAATATCTTAAAACTCAGCAGAAGCTGACTTGAGGCATCTTAATAATTATTCCTGTGTGAAATTTAATTATTGCCTTGTATTTGCAATGATGCTACTTATGACGAAGCGGCAAAGAATGGCTGAAATTAAATCAGAAAAGTTATACACAACTCCCCCCATAAATACCTACAGTGAGTGAGTGAGTGAGAGAGAGAGAGAGAGAGAGAGAGAGAGAGAGAGAGAGAGAGAGAGAGA
>JAJKFI010000014.1:2116006-2131046 GCA_029204185.1 Lerista edwardsae
AGAGAGAGAGAGAGAGAGAGAGAGAGAGAGAGAGAGAGAGAGAGAGATCTCGTTATATGGAAGATTTCATTAAAAATCTCACATATTGCCAACAATGTCTTTATGTACAGAAGGACCACAGATTCTGTCTTTCATAATGCCATAGGAACATGGGGACTGCACTGCAGGCTTCACACACTTAAACAGTCCTAAACCCAGGGAACTTACACAGCTTCCCGCCTTACTCACAGCAAATCAATGTGCACTCAGAAATGGACTTTCTGCATGAAGATCAACGTATTGAAGAGTATGCAATGGATTTAGCAGGGCCAGTTGCATGGGTGGCAAAACAAGGGCACAGAGATGTATTCGTGCATGGAAGATGCCAAAAAGAAAGTGTCAGCGCAATCCTAACCTGTGCTGAAACAGGACAACTGGCAGGCCTGCATTGTATACAGCGCAGGTGGGGAGGCCACAGGTGCTCATGACAGGGCAAGGGGATGTTTGTCCCCTTACCCCAGGATTAAGCACCAGCCATTCCTATGGGGCTGCTCAAACCTGCACCTTCTATTTAGCAGGCGAAAATTGAAGCAGCCTGCAGCGGCTTGAATCAGGGCCACCTGGCCCAGGGACAAGGATTTGAACACATCATGTTCTTCTATGCAGAGCAGGTGTAAGTTTGCTGTTGCAAGTCCGAGGAACGTTTGGCTGGTGCACGTCCCATTGACCCGAAGAGGTAATGCAAAACCGCACAGGAGACATGGGATATTGGCAGTGCCCTTGCCACCAATACCTACCCCCTGTCTGTCCTTAATGCATCCCTGGAGCCTTGGATCCCACCTGGTTCTGTCCACTCCTGCTTACCTTTGCTGGCAGATAAAACAGAATCCCTTTCCAGGCCGAAGCAAATGCCCAAGGTGGCTTACATGGGCAGGCTAGTCTAAAATACCATATTCAACCTTTTTTTTTTTTTTAAAGAAGTATACAGTATTCTGTGATTCACTGAAACCTCAGTCCCAGATGTAGCCTTCATACTGTGGTTCTCTCTGGCAGCATGCCATCAAGCTTCAGCAGGCAACCGTAAGTCAAGCCTGAGCAGGTTTGCAAGGTTGTCTTTTGCCAGCTGGCCATCTCGCACAATCCCCCCAACTCTCACTTGCTGTGACCAATCAGCTCAACAGTTACTCCATCTTGTCACAACAGGTACAACAGCTTGTCACAGCTTGACATTCTGTCGCCCATCCAAAAATAAGACCATGGATTCTCCTGCCTAGCTTCAAGCAGTACAGACAGCTCAACTGCCTGAGTACAGGCAGTCCATACTCCCTGTATATGAAGATTATGGAATATTATTTCAGAAATACT
This sequence comes from Lerista edwardsae, assembly GCA_029204185.1. Taxonomy (NCBI): domain Eukaryota; kingdom Metazoa; phylum Chordata; class Lepidosauria; order Squamata; family Scincidae; genus Lerista; species Lerista edwardsae. The sequence goes on from JAJKFI010000014.1 coordinate 2,117,351, forward strand.
GAACATGAATATAGAACTGTATGTGAAAAACATATATTCCAGTTTCGATTCATAAGCAACTAAAAACAAAATAAGACCACATAATTCAACTCTTTTGTAGCATACAGTATATCTAAGGCCACAATCCTAACCTGGAGATAGGCCGGCACAGTTAGGCCAGCAAAGTGTGACTGGCATAAGGGACACCATCAAGTACGTTTGGACCACTCTCAGGGCGCAATCCTTGGCAGCGTCATATCCAACGCTACATAGGAGAGGCTGGAGCCCCCCCCTCCTGCAGCAAGGGAGTGTTCGTTCCCTAACTGTAGGGGAGGCTCCACCCTCCCCTATGTGCTCCTCGGATCTGCGCCCGCCAAATCGGGGCCTCGCAGACGGGCTTAGGAAGTGGCCATATGGCCACCTCCCACACCCACCCACATCCTACCTGAGTCCGCTCCCGACTCCCGCCAATCCCCGTGCTGCCCCATCATGGCGCCTCCCTTGCACCGGCCGGCTTTGGCCAACGTGAGGGAGGCACTCTGTGGGTGCAACAGGACCAGCGCTGCCAGCAGTGCCAGTCCTGTTGCCTTAGCACCGACGCAGGGGTGCTGCTCAGCGCCCCTGCATCAGCACTAATGCCGTAGTGCTGATGCAACAATGTTGCATCAGTGCTAAGCGCCAAATAGGATGGCACTGCCTGAGTCAGAGAGGCCAGCGCACAGACGTGAGTCATCCTCCCTGGCTCCGAGAGTGGTCCAAACATGCTTTATGGTGGCCCTTGCGCCAGCCAGACTTTGCTGGCTAACTGTGCCAGCCTAGCTCCAGGTTAGGATTGCGCTTTAAGGGGCCAAAAGAGCAAACAAATCCAGATGTTGCTCGTATGCACACTCTCTCCCACCTTCAGACCATGCAATGATTTGCTGTAATGTCATGGGATGTTCACGAACATTCTAACTCTACAAAGAGGGAGGGGGAAACCTTATAATGCATCTTCTGTAAAGAAAGCAAAAAATGCACTTTGGCTTGGAATAACCCAAGACCTGGGATCAAGAGGCCCTGTGTGCTCTTGGCAGCCAAGAGGCAGTGGCACTAGACAGGCAGGGATGTTGATGACTGGAAAGCTGAGCAGGATTAGAGCCCAAGAGGTGGTGGTGGGAGCAAGATCAGCACAGTCAGTGAGTTCAGAAATAAATTACTTAACTCTCTTTTATTCAGTTTAATTAAAAGCCTATTCTAAGTCACCCCTTACTACACAGAGGAGAATTTCCATCACTCAAAGCGCTCTCAGGGAAAAATGCCATATTGGTTCCCCGACTTACATTTGCAGAAAACCATAATCAAACACAGGCACTTTTTCAATTGCCAAGCAAAAACGTTCCTCTTCTAACGAAAACAACCTTTGAGGAGATAATACTTTCCAACATCGCATTACCCAGCCAGGAACAGACACAAAACCCACTAATGTTTGATTTCCTTTGTAAAACTATCCTTTGATTTAATGAAAGGAGAAATATGCATCATTACCAATAATATGCAACAGTGTCAACAGGAGAAATAGCTTCGCTTAAACACACATACGAGAGAGAGAGAGAGAGAGAGAGAGAGAGAGAGAGAATACACAGCCGTGCGTTTCTGGAAAGCACCGCTTCTGGTTCCAAATGAGGGGAGTGGAAACGAGGCATTGTGTAATACTCTTTGCACCGCAGTGGAGCAAAGGCTCAAATCTCTCCCTTTCTCTCGGAATCTCTGGAGTCTGCATGGGAGGCTCAGCCAATCAAGCGAAACAGTTGACATCCTCATTCAGCCAGGTGATTTCCGCCAGCTGACCATCTTGATACTCACAATGTGTCATGTAACACTTCCTCAGGTTTCCACTGACATTCAGACCTTGCCAAGAATGTCATGTCTAACTTTGGCAAACTTTTACAGGCACTAAGACAAATTTCTAATCAAACAGTTGATGTTCAGGGAGGAAGGCTTACGGTGAATCTAGTTTACAATCTAAAGGCGCGATAATACCATTGCTCTAGTTAGCCCATTCGCTTACTTATCTAGCAGGTACACTTCTTTTTTTTTATTATTCCTTTAATATTGCTTGGATTTTTTCCTCTCTTTTTTTAAGAAGGGCTGTCAATGTTCTTTCAGGGGACTGCATGGCTCAGAGGTTTGGAAATGAAATTCAGATGTTTTCACCTCTAGGTCAACGGCTCTGTTCTGGCCCAGATCAATCCTGACAGCTCATTCTTAACTAATGTGCAATGGGTTACAATAATCTTTGTTCTCCTTCCAATTCTTTGTATCTACACAACCCAAATCTAACGTTAAACAATGCCCATCATTTCCTGCCTTTGAGACGTCTTGAGAAAGTAGGCCCAAGTTTGGCATGTGGATAAAACTTTTCTCTGATCCCCGAGGGTCTTGCAGCACGTGCTGTTTAAGGAAAACTGATCCAATACACCTCTCAGTATAGGAATATACACAACATGCAATCCCATTCAGCACACATTGATTCCCCATCTGTCCTCTCGTATTCTAAATGGGGAATGAGACCAGAAACAATCCAAAACACTTTTAGAAAAGAAAATATTTTCTAACGTCACTTTTCTGCATGGCAGGATTCATGCTTTCAGTATGGAAAATGATAGCTGACTTCCCCGGTTCCTACACTTCTTATGAGAGTCATTGTTGTGTTTTACTGCCCTTATGGCAGAACGTCTCATTGCACATGTACTTCCCCCACCTAAACTCATGTGACAACAGTTACCTGCCTCAGCCCTACAGTACTTTGAGCATAGCCCAACAATTCAGGAGAATGTTGTGATTTTATGGCTGGCAGTATAAAAATTCTGCAGCTAAGGCTGAAAATTTAGTAGGAGGCTGTTTTGATTCAAAAGGGGTTTTTTTTATGGGGGATCATCCCATTGCTTACTTTCCTTGCTGGTTATGCTCTCAGTTCATGTGGCAGCGTTTGTCGTCCTAAAGCCAAATCAGAATGAGAGCAGGAAGCATTGCCTTTGTGCCATTTGATCTCACAGTGCTGCAAGATAGGCAACTAGGGGCAAAATCCAGAGTGCCACTTAGGCTGGCCTGAGAGTGTTGCAAACAAGCAGGATCCGCATACGCCAGATCTAAGCCCCAGTCTGTTCAGCCTTGCACGGGCATCTCAGATTTGCGCCAGCAAAAATTCCCTATGGGGGCTGCTAGGGCTTACCCCATGGTAGCCTCCACCTGCCTCCAAACTTTCTGTTTGCAGGCCTTTCTGTTCCAGCACAGTGTAGGACTGGGCTGCCCATTTCACTGTATGATAATGTTTAAACTCAAATCTAAGCGTTTCTTACACTTTCTCTGGCACCTTGTGGGTAAAAAGAGGATTAAAAAAATGTGTTCAGCAACAGTGCGGAGTACAATTGCCATGGCAGCAAATGAGACTAAGGGCGCAATCCTAAACTGAGTTAGGCCGGCATAAACTAAGCCAGCAAAGTTTGGCCAGCACAAGGGATGCGGTAAAGTATGTTTGGACCACTCTTGGAGTCCAGCAAACAGACGTGAGCCAGCCTCCCTGACTCAGTGAGTAGTCCAAACATACTTTATTGTGGCCCTTGTGCTGGCCAAACTTTGCTGGCTTAGTTTAGTTAGGAGCCGGCCTAACTCCAGTTGAAGATTGCATTCTAAATATGTTTTTGTTCACCATCCCCTCTTTCCAAGAGAGCCAGCAAACAGGATATAATAGCAAAAATTGGGGGGTGGGTGGGGGGCACATTTCAGACTAGCTCTATTCCATGCTGAATATGTGTTGTCCTTGCTACAAGCCTGGTGCTGAAAAGGTCAATGCATGAATGTGCACAAAATGCAAAAAGTAAAATGATTCTCATTTTCCTTCCCTTCAAGAACTCTGTTATGGGACAGAGGGATGCGTTGTCACTCTACTGGCCCTGAACAGAAGCTAGTGGACTTCTTGTGCTATGGTTAAAATCAACTTTTTTTTTTAACCTGGAAAAGCCCTAATACTGAATGGGAGACATTTCGCAGAACTCCTTGGCAAGCAGAAATACTTGCACACATCTCCCCACCATGTTGTCTTCTACAGATAGAATCTAAACCCAATCTGTTTTACAAATTGATGCCCTTTAATCCATGGCTAATACAGTTTCATTTCTCCTGTCCCCATAAATATGATTTTGCATCAGTCTGTAGTCACTGGGGATTCAAATAAATTACCTTGTTCAGAGGCGGCAAAGGTGTCAGCACAGAAAGAAAGGCAGAGCTCTATCTTTAAAATTACCTGTTTGACCTGCTGCTTCCTCAGACCCTCAGTTCTCAGATAACAGCTTTGTCTCCCGCTGAGATCAAAAGCTGAATCTCTTTCCCCCAAATGCAATACAGGCTAAAAGAAATTACCTAGCCATGATATCCACAGTAGTAACAAAAGCTGATTTTTCTATGGAGGAAAAACAATCTGCTGTGTATGCATATATATTTCACGATGACTTTATTACGGACTAAAACGGCTTCTGAGATGAATGTCCTCCTTACGTCCTTAAGTGGCAACCCTATACACACTTACCTGGGAGTAAGCCCATTGTGTCTTGAGAGTGTCCTAGACTGCAAGGAGATCCAGTCGGTCAATCCTACAGGAAGTCAAGCCTGATTGCTCCCTGGAAGGACAAATACTGAAGCTGAAGCAGATGCCATCACTAATACTTTGGCCACCTCATGAGAAGAGAGGTGGAGAAGGTGCAAAAGGAGAAGGGGGCGGCAGAGGAGGAGGTGGTTAGATAGTATCACTAAAGCAATTAACATGAAACTGGGCAAACTCCGGAAGCTAGTGGAGGACAGGGAGGCCTGGCGTGCTGTGGTCCATGGGGTCATGAAGCGTCGGACACGACTTAGCGACTGAACAACAACAACAAGCCCATTGAACTTACTTCTAGATAGACATGGATAGGATTGTACAGTTAGAGATCTCTTTAGTTTAAGCAGCCCCCAGGACTTGGCTGAGTTTCACCGGACTGCTAATCTGTGGATCACTAAACAATTGTAGCCCTCCAGTTTCCAGGTGGATGCAAAAGTAGGAACATTCCCCTTTAAAAATCTGCCTTAATAAGGCACAGCTGCCTTAATTCATGCTAAGCTCTCTCTTCACTTTGATAAATTGACAACCGTCCGCTTCCCACATCCCCTTTACTGGTATTTGAAGCCAACTCTGAGTGTGGTGCTATTGTACAGGTATGACTAAGGACTGTCTCGTTGCATTGAATGTGCTATCATTTGTCTTGCGGCACACAGGCTGGCTGCAGTACACGACAGCACACAGTAACCGTAATTTGCACTGATCTGCCCCCACTGCTAGCCCTGCTGCTACAAACAGCAATTGATTACTATGCTGTAGTGTTATTGACTGTCACTATGAACACGGGCTTTATTTCATTTTTTAAAGGAGCAGGCCACAAATTGGGTTAGTTTGAATGCAAGAAATAAGGGCAGGGGGTGGAGGGAAACAAGAGGGCGATAGGATATTCTTTGCCAAATGAGCAGCAGCACAGAAAAAAGGCCTTTAGAATTCACAGGAGTTTTAAACAAGATTTATTTAATTTGAATGTGTATGTGCGCACACACACACACACACACACACAAGTTGAGTCAGGACTGGTGGGAGCACTTGCATGAGAAGGAGAGATGGTGTTTGTTAGCAAACAACTGGAAACATGAAATGACTTTATAATTCAAAATAACATTCAAAAGGAAACTTATTTTGGGTAACTTCAAATCCGTCCTTAATCTGTGCATGCCCTACATTCCTGGTGACCGTATTGTTTTGCACTCCTCACTTCCCTCCTCACTTCCCAGAGGCAGCCTGTCACAGAGTCAGTTTCCTTGCGAGAAGAGAATACTAGACATTTATGGCATTTTTGTAATCTTGGTTTATGTACAATCATACACGTTTAGCAGGAGGGGGAAAGACAAGCACCGAAACAGGCATTGCTTGAGTTTTAAAGCAGAGGTGGTTCCACCAAAGCATACTCCTGGAGCCGTTCCCCCCCCCCCACACACACTGCTCCTTCCTGTCATTCAGGACTTGTTGCATCAGCTACATATCAACAGGGTTGGCCTTGGGAGCTGAGGGGCCTCACGCAAAACACGTTTGCAGGGCCCCCAGTTCTGGAGGGGCTCCCCCTGCTCACCAGGATGAACAGCAGCAGCTAAGCAGTCGGCAGCAGTGTCACTGCCAATTGCTTCCAGGATGGCAATTTCAAGCCAATCAGACGCAGGGGCGGGTGGGCGGGAGGGCCGTCCAATAGCAATGCTCTCCTCGCAACACCTCAGCATGGAATTATCACTATATAATACAGGTTCATGCTAGCCTCCCAGGTCCAGGGAATGTGGCTTTAGACATGAGTAAGCAAACTGTTGCCAGGAACGGTGCTGTTTGAGGAATCCTGAGAAGTGTTTGTAAAATGTAAATGAACTTCTCCAGCTAAAGGATTGTCCTTCACTTATCTTATCCTTTGCTCTTCCATTTATTTCAAGTGGGAACCTGTGCAGCTGAACATACTAACCTTACGTAGAAAATTAACAGCCTCTTCCACTATAACTCTCCACACAGCAATGCAGTAGCGCCGGCACAGTCTCTGCTGAATCCCACAGGGAAGTTTTGGCCTTGGGAAGCTTCCTTGGGGTAATCCCTGTGGGCCCAGTGGGTCAACTTGAACCTGTACCAGCTCTACATCTGGCACAAGTCCGCAGTAACATGGGAAGGTAGACTGGGCTGAGGAAGGGAGTCCTGATTTGGCAGGTTCCACCACTGAATACATGCCCCTCCCAGGCCTCACCATCCCATTCTGCCCACCTCCCTAGTGCTTTGTAACTGCCATAAAACAGCACTGGAAATGATGCCATTAACCTAGAAAGGATGTCTTGGCCAGAAGTGCCATCACTATGACACCAGAGCCTGCTGCTTTCCTGAGAATGCAGCAAGTTAGGTTGTTCTCAGCCATTTTCCAATAGCAAAGTGAATCAGAAAGGGAAAAAGCCTATTTATAACCTTGACACAAGCAAAATAACCACACAGCCCTCCCCCTTTCCAGTGTCTCCATATTTTCAATGATGGCTGCCCTAGGTGTCCCGAAATTGACTTGTGACCCACCTAACAGGTCCCGACCCACAGTTTGAATAACATTGGCCTAATTAGTCTATGGAATTCACTGCCACAAGATGTGGGGATGACCACTAACTTGTGGTTTTCGAAGAGGATTATTAGACAAATTCATGGATTGCTACTAGCCATAATGGCTCAGAATACTAGTTGCAGGGAACTGACATTGGGGGAAAGGAATGCTTGTGGGCTACCTAGAGTCACTGGTGGGCCACTGTGGGAAACAGGTATTCAGACTATATGGCATGAATCAGTAAAGTTCTTCTGTCAGGATACAAATGGTTTCAATGAGTAAATGTTTCAACACTTTAAAAACTGACTAAGGAGGGTAGAATATATATAGTCATGAGTACTAACATATAGTATAATTGGCTGTGCTTCCCATGAAGAAAGGATGTTGGCCCAGACTCAGTATTGTCACCAATCATGGTTTAATATGCAATAAAGGCCGATGAGTTATTGGATGGCATTATTTGCCTTCTTGTAAACCTTCCTAGTCTGTCAGTGTTTGTACTGTACTACAGGAGAATTTCATTGAAAGTATTTACCTGAAGGACAATTCTATATCACCTTAGCTCAAAAAATCCTTGCAAAGTCACTTAGTAATTTGTTTTATATCATGAGCGAATTTGAATCCTTAGTCATTAAAATCCATCCTCTATATAATCTGCTTCAGGATTTGTTTCCCAGTTTTGATGTAGACTGTAAGCATAGATTTACTTGCATATTCCTCTTTCTGATGGTTTTATTGCATTAATCTGAAGCAGGCTAGTCCCTAGAGTCCATTTCACTTGGGTGCAGGATGAATTCCATTCAGGTAATTATCCTTTCTTTCCAAATGAATTAAGTCACTGAAAATCCCATGTTTAGCTGAGATTTTGTTGCTTAATGCTTGTCACCTGCAAGACAAGTCACACAGGTAAATCTCAAACTGTCTCTTTGCCCATCCAAAGTGGATTTCCAGGGTATCTCTGAAGTTTAATGCTCAAAGGGCATTACAGTTAAAAGAAAAAAATGGTAATGTCTGTGTATAAAATGTGATTTACTGTAATAGGCTTTAAGAGCACAACTCTTAACATGCTACTTTCCGCGCTAATCTAGTACATACACTTTTCTTGTACGAACAGTGAAAATCTAAATTATGAAGCCCACCGTTCACAGTGTTAACAGTTCAACTCTACATAATGTTTAACTCCATTAAAGGAGAAAAGGTAAGCCACTAATTGTCACTCAAATCTACGACTTGGTGGAACCAAAATATTTGGCTTTTAAGCTGATTTTGTCCCACTGGGATTAAATGGGGAGAAACTGGTTTAACCCAAACCAGATGTAATGCAGAAGAACCTTTTCAAAAAGTGCCTTTTCTAAAAGGACATCAATTTAGAGTGGGATGTCTCTTTAAAGGACAGGGGTCTAACCCATTCCCCTGATGACCCCCCACCCCAGCTTCTAGAGAAGATGCTCCCTGCTTTTAACGGATGCAAAAGGAAAGGATGGTTAGGCAGCACAGTTGATAGCAGATATGATAATCCTGAGCAGTCAGGAGGTGGGGAGACATGAGATAGAGGCTCCACATCAATACAACACAGCATGGGATTTCCCCCTTGCTGTGTGGGGTGCATTGTTGGGGTAGTCCCAGTTAAGTGTTTGTCTGTGACCTCCTACTGGGGCATAACACCTGCAATCAGAATTCTGAGGAGACAGACAGGTATTTACACAATATTGCCATACATGTACTCCCTTTGGGTGCCAACTGCCCTTGCACCATGATTCCCATCACCAAAATTGAGAGACCAGGGATGTGTAGCCCCATGTTGTGCATCTGATCATCTGAGCTGTAGTCTCCCTGGCAGGAGCTTTATTACTGGCGAGGGCGTACTACCAAATGTAGACTACATTAGCTGCCAAATGTAGTCTGTAGTCTACACTCTGTCAAAGGGAAGTGGTGGGGCAGGGGGGCATTTTCTGCTGTTTTCCCCTCTTCTAAAATTTCCTTATGGGGTTACTCCTACCCACACCAGCTCTGTCGTTGGTGTAGCATTTTTCTGGCATCAGACATGTGTCTGCTGTCTGAAGAACAGTTAGGATATGGTGTCAGTGGACTCCTCCTCGTCCCTCCTATGTCATATCCCCAATTCCGTTTTGGCCTCTTTGCCAGCAGAGTTGTGCTGGCCTCCAAGTGACATTCAAGCTATGTTGGAGTGGCATTTTTCCAACGTTGTGCTGCGTCCATCAAAGGGCAAGCTTCTACACGGATGGCACTGTCAACGTGCCATCATACTTGGAGATACACTGGAGTATCTCAAGGATCGTGCTGGGCCTTCAACTGCCATCCATAATTCCCTAATGGCAAGCAATCCTGCCTGGAGAACAGTGTTGTGCAGAGAGAGGTGAACTGTTAGGTGAGCACTATGAGCATGCTCTCATAGAAACCAACACCAGCTTTCTTTTCATAATTCTATCATATACAGGGGTTCCCAAGTCAGTCAGTCATGACTTACCAGGGTAACCGGAAAAAGAGCAATTCCCATGTAAGGGAAATGACCCAGAAATCAGCAGCAAAATGATCAGCACAATCTGCTGCTACCGCCTCTACAAAGCGTTATTGAAGCTTACCTGGGGGAGGGGTCGCTACGGCTACGCTATGGAGGTCCCAGGGACCCTGCAAACCCCCACTCCCCATGCAGCCCTCCATACGCTTCCAACCCAGATATTTCCCCCTCCCCAGGGTTCCTAAACTCCAAGTAGGACTCTGGGAACCACTGAATTGTTGTTTTCTACTCTGTCAGTTCTCTACCATCTACCTTCTATCATCACCCACTCTAGCAAGAATGTTATTATCCTCTTACAGTTTAAAGATATGAGGATTGTTTTTGCCATGTTGATAGATTGTGTGTGCGCGCACTAGAAAGGGGGGGGGATGCACTCCACGCATCTGTGCAGTTTTGAAAGCTAAAACACCAAGTGCTTTTATAAAATGAAAATTATATATTTTGCAACCACGCAATAGATCAAATTAATACTTAAGCAGCAACGTATTTATCAATTAGCATTATAGTTTTCTCTCCCTGTCTGACTCTCTGTATTGTTGAAACTCCATCAAATAGTCATTTCCTCTTTTATGGGAATAATCCTTTCAAATGCTCCACTTTCATCTGGATCCCTGTATGTTATTTGTTGTTCTGCTAAATCCTTATTACAGAGACCTAGGAGTTCCACAGGCCTGATGAATAATTAGAAATGTTTTATCCCTAAGCTTCAAAAGAGTGCCAGAAATAATTATAAGCAAACATGTTATGTAGCATTCCATATCAATTCAATCCCTGCTTTATGTTGTTTGTACTGTAGATAGCGAGGGAACGAACAAGATCTTGGTTACAGCTCCGTCAGCAGAAAAGAGACCCTCGTTTCATTGCGCTTGCTTTTGTCTTCAGTCTTGACTCCACTTTCCTGGCAAGCTTGGAATGCGCAGTTTACTTCCCACTGCTTGTCGCTCAAGCCTGTAATCTCACAAGGGCGCTGTTCATTATTGATACATCAACATGAACTTTGTAGTCCTATTGGCAACCTGTATGGCACTTGTTCCTCTCGCTTTCTCTCCCCGTATTTCTTTCTCTCTAGTCCATAAAGGGGTCTTTGCTGTATTTGTTAGCAGTGCATAGAAATAAGAGCTAACATAGACGTTACAATTCCCTGTGATTTTTTTCCTCTTCTCACCGGATGTTTTCAACGGTTTCCAAGATTTGCCATGTGTAGGAGTCATACTTTTGTTTCCTGTTTTCTACGAGGAATCCACGTCACAGCCAAGAGTGGGGTTGAAATGTTCTCCTTGGGTGCTAATTTTCTATGTGAAAAAATCTTTTTTTCCCTTTTCCACAGAAGAGTTTTCAAAATCAGATTCTGCAAGGATTTTGGATCCACAAGAAGCAGTTCAACCATCATCTCCTCCAATGGTCAAAGATCTAAGATACAGGTGGAGCTTTTTTATCTGCGAGGGTCCTGTACCAGGAATTCTTGCGGATTCCACAAGTGTCTTACATGGAATTCCTTAAAAAACAAATGGAACATAAAAAAACTTCTTACCATGGCAACACAGCTGCAGCCATGGCCCAGGGGCTTAGAGCAGATTAGCACCCATTAGCTCTGTGATAAGACCTCTTCTCTTAGCCCTGGAGCAAGTGATTGATCACATTTCCTGGGTTGAAGGAGGAGGTCTTATCTCAGAGCTACTAATTTGCTCTAAGCCTCTGGAGAATCTCTGCAGGCCCATGTTAAGATAAGTTTTTTTTTAAAGTGTTAATTAATGGCATGTGTTTGTTTAACTTAATGAGCCCTTTTGTGGTGGCTCTGTGCTGAGTCAAATCAGCAGATGGGAAAACCGCAGATGAGAAGGTTCCAGCTGTATTGTCACATTCATATAGCCCTTCCCACATCTTCTGCTCTCAATGAACTCTGTTCCCTGTGGTATCCCTTATGCTTCCTTGCAGAAGATTTGTGTGGTGCTACCTTCTTCTTCCACCCTTCCCTTTGATTATAGCCAAGGGGCTTAACCCTTCAGTCCTTGCACCTAACTTCATGAAAGAGTAAATGCCCATGCAAACTGCATTTGCCCAGCTTCATCCTTTTTACAATACTGTTCTTCCATCTATGTTTTCTTGGTGGTTTGTTACACCTGCCTTTATGTTCCCTCCTGCTCTTCCATTGTCTTATCCCCTGTCCACACTAAAAATGAAGTATTGGATTTGTGGGCATAGCAGCCCAAAGCAGGCCTCTTATAACAACTAAGACTGCAATCCTAACCTGGAGTTAGGCCAGCACAGTTTGGCTGGCACAAGGTCCAGCATAAAGTGAATTTGGACCACTCTCAGAGTCAGTGTGAATGGCGCAAGTCTGTGTGCTGGCCTCTTCGACTCTGAGAATGAGCCAAACCTACTTTACGGTGGCCCTTGCGCCGGCCAAACTTTGCTGGCCTAACTGTTCCGGCCTAACTCCAGGTTAGGATTGCACCCTAAATCATATAAACAACTCTATGGCAAAACATAATGTTTTAGATTGTGGAAACACTTGGATTGTGGAAACATTTAACAACAACAACTTGGCTCTTTTTTTGTACGTTCTATCCTATGTTCAAGGCAGTGAATAATCACAACTCACCAGGTGTCTCATTTACGCTGCAATCTTATGCACATTTTCCTGGGAATAAGCCTCAGTGAACACAATGGAACTTACTTCTGAGTAGACATGTATAGGATTGCGCTTTTAGTCTGGCCTAGGACTTGAGGAAATCACAGGCCCAACCATACACACAGGTTACTGCTGCAAAATGGAAACTGGTCCCTAATTTAGCCCTTCCCTAACATAGCTCTTCCCATCTTGAGACTTTCCAGACTTACCTCTCAAAGAGGCAGGGCACAATGTTTAGACTGTTGAAACAATGGAGCAGGGACCTGCTCTCTTGCTTATGTGACTCTGCAAAAGGCCCTCATTGCTATCATCATCATAATCATCAACAACTATCCTTTCACATTGAATTAGTGTGTGTGTGTATATACCCACCCCACTTTTCAACAGAAGTAGTTCACAAAGCGGTTTACATACTTAAAAAAAATCAATAAATGGTTCCCTGTCCCCCAAAAGGATCACAATCTTCAAAAGAAGAAGAAACACCAGCAACAGCCACTGGAAAAGACACTATACTAAGGGGAAGAGGGACAGTTGCTCTCTCCCTGCTAAATACAAGAGGAACACCACTTCATTGCCTCTTTGCCCAGCTAGCAAGGGTACGAACTAATTATGTACAAAAAATGCCTGGACAATAGTGTCTTTGAAAGTATAAATGCGCAGTGATCAATGGCCAATTGCTTTAAAAAAAATCACTAATATGTGAGTGTTAAAAGCTCCAGATTCTTTTTGCCACTGCTTAAACACTGCATGGGCATTGCAAATAACCTGCGTTTTGAGTTTTATCTTGTCCACTTTATGTTCCTCTGCTTATGTACAGGAAATGGACTGTATTTAATATTGATGGCTCTGCATGTGTCATTTAATCGTCCCTATTGATTGGATTTCATCAGAGTGTTGGGTTTGGATAGAAGCTTTGATTATACTGTAAGGATTCTTTGCAGTTTTCTGTTACTCAACACCATATCAATGCACCTTGCGGTGTGATATCACTTTCACAATCAATACCTGGAAAGAAAATAAAAGAGGCCTCCAGGAAAAAGAGAAAGGAAATCTGCCTGTGTGCCCCTTTTGCCTATAGATTAAACCTCTCCAATTGGGGGAAAAAAGGAGGGATTGCTGCATGTTTTAATATGAGATCAAAAATGTGATGGAGAAGAGTCAGAGAAGAGTCTCCATGGGCTGTTTGTGCAATTTGATATCATTTGTACTTAGAAGAATCAAACTACCTGTTTCAGCCTGTCTTGCCAAAGCCCCTGCTCCAAACTTTCCCCCTAAAGGCTATGCCTGCTTAAGCTAATTAGTAGCCCAGATACAGATAGCCCTGTAGATAGATAGATAGATAGATAGATAGATAGATAGATAGATAGATAGATAGATAGA
>JAJKFI010000014.1:2140774-2177064 GCA_029204185.1 Lerista edwardsae
TCTCTCTCTCTCTCTCTCTCTCTCTCTCTCTCTCTCTCTCTCTCTCTCTCTCTCTTATATGCCCTACAAGAACTGATGCCTTTATTTGTCTCATTAAGGTGTTATAATATCCCACAGCGCCCAGGCCTCACTCCAAACAAATGAAACACTCCATGGCAAGAACCAGCTCAAAATGTATGGAATAATGTAAATTATATATGTTTAAGGCTTCTGAAACATATTTAGCAGCCTCTACTCCTCAGTCTATCAGCAACATAAAAGGCACTTTAAAAAATAGTGCCTAAATACATATTTAACCAATTGACCAGAATGGCACTGAAGGAGTTGTAATGTATTTTGAAAAATTGCCTAAATACATATTTACCCAATAGACTGTAAAAGCTCATTCAAAGGCTTTCTGGTCTCTTGGGTACATAATACGTGTTTTTTAAAACTGCCTGACTATATATTTACCCAATAGACCAGAACAGCTCTCAAGTAAATAATACACATTATATAACACTCTGTCAATATTTTTTTCATCCTTTCTTCCAACTCGGAAACACACAGAAATAAACCATCACGGCAAGCAACAGCAGCTTAAAATTCTGAGTGACGGATGCATTTCAGAACCATACCGACTACTTCATATTATGTATGCAGTGACAGTATCTCTACATGACACTCCCCAGCTACCTAAATCCATTATGCTCTACCTGCTACAGGTGACCTGGTAGAACTTTCAGCTAGAAAGCATTGGGCTGCCAATCCCATTGTGAAAGGGCCACTTGACGTCAGAGAGAAATTAACCAAATCAAATTGGTTAATTTAGCCCTCCTTTAACATAGCCCTCCCTCATTCACAAAACTCCGTTGACACTTTGGAAATCTTTTGAGGTCTATTTCTAGATTGACCACAACATTGTTGCCTAAAGCAAGATAATATATGCCTCAGAATGGTGAATTCACAAGAATTCAAAGAATAAAGAAGTACAGGCGTACCCAGGTATCCACTGGTTTATTAGTTATCCACAGACACCATGGATATTGGGACCTATTAAAAAGAGAGGGGAACACTAAACAAATCTTTTTTTAACCTTGTTGCAGCAAAACCAGTAATGTTCCCCTGTCTTTAAAAAGGGGTCCCCAGTAAACACAGTTTCAGGTATCCACGGGAGGGTCCAGAACGGAACCCCAGTGGATACCAGGCATGCCTGTATTAGGTGCAACTGACTCGGTTTGATCTACATTAAATGCTGTTCCATTTCCAGACCCAATTCAAGATGCTCATATTGCCACTAAAATTCTCAATGGCTTAGAAGCAGAGTACCTGAAGGACTGCCTTCTACCATATGCTGCACCTGCCTTTTCCATTTGAGAGGCCTTTTGAGATGCCTGACTGGTATCTGAGATGGAAGCATGAGGGGATACCATGAGAGTGCCTATATCCTGCCCATAGAATGCCCTGCTCTAGGAGAGCCACTTTGGCCATTCCTAATGTCATCCCATGCCAGACTGAAGACCTTTACTCCATCAGGGTTTCGACCTGACTTTCTCTCTTGTTTATATACAGTTTTTTTTTAATTCATGTTTCTTTCTTTTGTTTGTCACAGACTATGTTGCAGATTGTGCTTATGATCTGAGCCGCTGGAGCATGCTGTGTTTCCTGGCGGGGGGGAGGGGTGGAGTTCCAGAGCAGCGATGTGTGGTGCGAGTGTGGCGGGTGAGGCAGAACCACCCCAGTGGAGTTCTTTGAAAAGTGCCGCTATTGCTGCTGCTGGGGCTGTAATCCCGCAAATATAACCCACAGGTTCCAGCTTCTCAGAGCCTGCGTGATCATAACAGTGGCGGCACTTTGCAGAGAACTCCGGTGGGGCGGTTCGGCCTTACCTGCCACACCCACACCTCAAGTCACTGTTCCAGAGGTCTCCTCCAGGTAAGGGAGAACTTGTTTCCTTGCTCAAGGAAAGTCCTTACTACCTCACTGGGTCTACTCAGACCAGATTTAGCTGGCCTGAGTGGATCCAGAAAGGTGGATTGAGGCTGAGAACTGGGATCGGCTATCGGTGGTGCTACTGCTCCCGATACCACCCCTTTCTGGCCCGCTCTCCTCACCAACCTTGCACTGCTGGAATGCAAATTCTGGAAGGACAAGGTGTCAGTAGGATTGAGTCCTAAGTGTCTCATCTTGAAACAGAAGCATGGGACAGAAAAGATCAAATCAATGAATAAGAACGTATTGTTCTCAGCCAAGCACGTACTCAAGAACTCAAACATGTGGTGAGTCACCTGTTTACAGGGGCAACAGTGCAGCCATTTTTCTGTTCTATTCAAGGGACCGTAATCACACAAGCATCAGTCGTTCCCATGTTGGCAGCTGGTTCAGGCGACTGTTTCTCCATGCAGTTGCATACCTGAGTATCTCAATGTGTGAAAAACTAGACACCTCTTGTTTAAGTGTGCCTGCCTTGTGAGAGGTGTTCCTGGATTTGGTAGTATAGGGATTCAAGAGGTGACTTCAGATTGGGAAAGGTAACTTCAGATGAGCTGTCAATCAAGGACAATGGCGGAGCCCTCAATCAAGGACACTGAATACAACTGGGATGTAGCAGATAGCAAATGTTGCTCAGGCAGCAGAAAGGAACGTCTTACGAACCACCAACATTTATTGGCACCTAAGACTCGACTACATAAACATACCTTTACTGTGTGCCTGCAAATCAACAAAGTAAAAAGTTGTGCTCAAATATACAGATTAGTCCCAGGTTTCAATCACTAGTGGTTTGGATGACATTCTGGTTCGTGCCAGTTAAATTGGTGGGCAAGTCTGGGTTTTGTTAGTAACTATCTCTAAGGGGCACCATCCCATCTTGTCTAAGCTGCTCGGAAATTCTTCTGACGGTAAACATTTTCATAGACTGCTCATCTCGGCAGGATGTGATATACTGTTCTGCAAGTGAAGGCTTCCATACCCTCTTCCCAGTCCTACTGTTCTCCAAACTCCCACTTCCAGATGATTTAAACAAATGCCACAAATACTGCTGGCACTAAAATTTAAGGCAGAATGCAGTCACGAAGTGTAAAGTAAAATTATATTTGCTTTCAGTAAAATTGTAAGGTGGGGAGAGAGTGGGTGTGCGGGGAGAGGAAGAATTTCCAGTAGGATTTGAGTTTTGTTGTCTCCATTCCAAGCTTTCTATTCACTATTGAGAAGCCTTCCTGCAAGACACAAAATTCATTGTGCAATATTTTCGAGCAGGCTGCGGGAGTGTAAAAGTATACACTGCTTCCTTCAAAAATGGAATCATCTTTCACAGATGTAGATGTGCACTTGTCATGCCAAGAAGAGACAGATGTGTCTCTATTCACTGAGGGACAGGTGCGGAGGAAGAAGAAATAAAACATTTGTAGAAATGTAAGCAACTGCATCGCTGTCAAATAAATAAACTTGATGCCAAAAGGGAAAAAAAGTGTGTTTGTTTGGGTTCCCCCTCCCAACCAAAAATGCTTATTTGAAGTGGTAGTTAATTATACTTCCTTCCTATCTGATTAAAAAAAATCAGATTATAATGATAGCATGGATGCTGTATGTGTCATGCATATCGTGTGAACGCTTTGGAATGGAGACCCCTTGTGTGGTATTCTGAACTGATGGGTCAAATTTTTTTTTTAAAAAGCCTCAAACCGCAGGCTTTGTCACTTACTAATCAAACCATGTAATCCACAGTAATCCCATTGTACATGGTTTGAGAGTTACAACTTACATGATTTATGAGTCTGAGTTCCTCTTTTAAACACATTTATAAGCCATTTGCACTGAGCTCAGTAGGACTTAAATATGGAAAGATAATGGTTCGCATTGTGTTTCCCTCTTTGGGAGTCCTGGGAACAACGTCCCGAGGATCCCTCCTTCCTCCCAGTCACAAAACAGATAGATCAGAATTCACATCCAGATGTTCACATCCAGCTGATATCACAGCTGATTGTGTCTTCTGACTTGCATGTAGAGCAAAGGACCATTTATGGTGAAGGGGGAAGACAGACATAGCTGCGCTCAATGTGAATTCTCAAGCTGCAGTGCCACACTGACTTCCTTTTGGCTTGAGAAGTGAAATGACAGCTGTCCCTACCAATAAATTGGTACAGTAATCAGTCTTGCCCCTCCTCAAGGCTTTAAACAGACTGTCTGCCTTTTTAATTTTGAAAAGCACTGCACAAACATTCCTGCATTGATCTATTCTTTGTTGTCTTGTGAATGAAAAAAGGACACACACAAACAAACCCAAGTGCAAAACCATTCTTAGGAGGTAGGAACTAATTTACTTGCGTTCCCACCAAATCAGGACCACCAGACCACGGCTTCGGTTGGCCACTCCTCATCACCTGACACGGGACAAGGTAGCAAGCAGGACTAACAGGTGGCAAGACAAACCTTGCCCACCTGATAGTCCAGTCCAGAAGCCTGCCCACCCCCCCTCTTCGAGTCAGTCAAGCATGATCTTGAAATGGACCCTGTGAGCACACCCTACCTACCTGATTCCCTGCACTCCCTCCACCGAAGTGACCAGATGACAATTAAAGAACTACACCATCTTCACCTGTCCGGGATAGGCGAAAAACCCGTCATCCAAGGCCAATCTAGATGGCGATAAAAAACTCCTACCTGGCCCTTGAAAGCTAAACTTGGGTAAGCTATAGGGCAGGCCGGTGGGTTGCTGTCTGGGAGCAAACTGCTCTTGGAGGAGCATGCGCTTCTCAGCAGAGCAGAGCTCCTGCCTCCACCAGCCACGAGGACCAATCCGTGGCTGGATCTGTGCCCTGGTGCTCATGGCGGGATGGGGAAATTAGCTGCTAGTGCCACGTGGGCGCTAATGGCTTTTCTTGGTGACATGACATCCAGGGGCCAGCCAATCAGCACCATACATGCACAGCCTGCTTCTCCTTGAAGCTTGCAGAGCCATTCAAAGAGCATCCCGGAGAAGAATGGGTATGCTTGAACTGGAAATAGTGAGGGCATTGCCAGAGCAGCCACACCGCTCTGAAAATGTATTTATTGTGCTGTGGAGGGTAATGAAAGCACAGGAGCTGCTGCATGAGGGTCAAGGCCAGGGAATACCCATATTTACATGGAGGAGTAGGTAGAAGCAGGAGTAGCACCGCCAGCATTGTGAAAGTGTGTGGATTCTGATTGGCTATCTACCCCCATTGATGTCAGGAGCTTAGAGCTGCTCAATGTTGGCTGCAGGGTCCTCTGCCTCTGTCTTCCTAGCACTGAAATGCAAGAATAGGAATTTCCTTGCCCTGCTGATCACCATGAGGAGTCACTGCTGGATTAGCCTAGCAAACTGCCTCTCCAACCACCACTGCTCACAAGGGTCTTCTTCACCCTGTGACAAGCCTGATTCTCTGAACAAGGTCAGAGAAATAAACAGTTTGTTGAAACCAGGAAGGAGGGGTGATGGAAGTTAGATGCAGCACTGCCTTCAGGATTCTGGAGGGTAGAGTACTGTCCAGTCACCTGATATTATCTACCTGTCCCTCTTTGTGGTTCTTGCAGGGGTTGTGCCCTTTGACTCTACCACCTCCCTGCCCTGGTCTCTGCCCATTCCTCCCCCTGCCCTCCCTGTTCCTCCCACCCACTGCCCACCCCCACACTGACTTATAGGTGCTGGGGCTTCTGCAGAAGCCACTGATGTGCACCCACTGGGTTGCCTTTTTGTGACCGCCCTAAGGGCACAATCCTAACCAATGTTCCGGCATTGGGGTAAGGGCAATGCAACTCCAAGGTAAGGAAACAAACATTCCCTTACCATGATAAGGCCTCTGTGACTACTACTCCACTGCAGAATGCAGAACATGCCCCATTGGCACAACTATGTCAGAGCTGGAAAGTTGGTTAGGATTGCACCCTAAATCACATTTTGCTACCGGAGCGTGAATTCTGGCAGTTCAATGGCTCAGGAGTTCAGTCAACTCTTTTGTGCAGTCCTCACCAAACTCCATGATTCTACTCAAAAGGTAGTATGTGAAATGAACATGTTTCAGGATGACACTGGAGATGGTTTGTCTACAGCTTTTTAAAAGAGCTGACAAATGACCCAATTTTATTTATCAGCAGGAACGACGTCGGTTTCCCGTTTCTAAACAAATTTCTAAACCATTTCTGAAGACATTTTTGCAGTTGTACCAAAAGAGCTGAAACAGTAGGGGTATTAAAGTCATGTCAAGGAGCTTTACTTTTCTCCAGACCTGTCAGCTTACACTGTTGTTGAGAGTGGTGGTTGTTTTCCTGCCACTCTTTAAACTTTTTTTTAAGGCAGGTTTATTCTTTAATTTGTTTTCCTTTAAATCCACGTTTTCATAACCTGAGTGACGAATCCGGCTTAATAAAAACATTTTCTCTTTGTAGAAAGGACCCTTCTCAAGACTTCTCTTAGACTTAAGTTGAAAAGTCAGAGACCAATTTCTTTGAATGCCAAAAAGACATACAGAAAACAAACAAACCAGGGACACTACAATCAACGTATGATGTCTTAAGGTGCCAGGGACAGCCATTGTTCCATGATCTGCAAGGGACTGGAGTTGAATGCTTATGGTTTTGATATATTAACCTTTGTGACAAGAACGGAACGTAGATAGAGTTTTGCACACAGTAAAGAATGCAGATAAATACCGTTCCTTTATGTTTATATTTTCTACGCCCCTGCCTTGATTTGCTCCTTATTTAAGCAACATTTTCTTGATAAATTAAAAAAGCCACAATAGTCATTACTGCAGGCTATATGCAGCCTCTAATATCACTTAAGCATATTACAGAATATAATATCTGGTACTTAACGACTAACTTGCATATGAAAGCTCACATAATGTCTCATAAAACCCTTAAAATGGCTTCAGTTTAAGAGTCTCCCTTAAAGAAAAAAAACACCTTCAGGGAATATCTTAAATGAAGTAGTATTCCAGCCTTGGAAAAAAATTCACACACTTGCAGAAATTTTTAATATAAATTGAACACATTAAAAATTAATTTTGCATGACCATTTCGCATTGCGGTGCCAATGCATAGTTAAGATAAGGCCTTAACTCTCCTTTGTTTAAAGTAACATGGAATCTTCACTCGCTCCCTGACACCGCCCCCCCCTTCTTATCTGTATATAATTATTATTTTCATTAATCAGACACTGAAACCCCTTCCTCTTATGACAGCCCCAGCTGGAGTTGAATGAAATCATACCTGTGTTGCTGGGGCAACTTCGAGGAAACTCATTAAAGAAAGGTGCAACCTGACAATTAGCGAAGGCTATGCGAAGCAACGAGCCACATTTGTGCGGTAATATATGCACATCACAGAGAAACAGAAATTTGCTGGAGATGTATAACTAATTGCACTTTGAAGCCTGGTTTGCCAGCACAGATCTCATTCTACCTTTCCTCCTCTGATAAGTTCAGCAGTGACAATTGTCAACACGGGCCTAAGTGGTTCCACAAGTCAGGCCCAAGTTATCTCCGAATGTGCAGTTTGCATTAAGATGTTACTCCTCGACTGGAATAAGAATTTTTCATTTTTTAAAAAAAAACACAAACGCCTTCTTATCTGGCTGTTTCTTTTGCAGATTTAAAATGGGACTTGTAGCCACAATTTTACAGCAAGAAATTCCCTTGGCTGGCATCAGTTGCAATAAGACATTGACGAATGTCTTTTTCCACCAGAGCTGGTGTTGCATGGATCTGACACGCTGTAGCTGTACTGTGCGACTCTGACATGGTCTGCTAGAAATGCCGAATACCAGGGGGAAGCTGCCTGAGAGTCTTTGTGGTGATTCACTGAATTAGATTATGCCTCTGGTGATTAATTTTTAAAGGCAGGAGGGTCCAAACCAAAGAAAATGTGACACATCTTGAAAACTTTTTCACTGGAAGGATATCGACTATGCTTGCAGGAAATGGTACGTTGCAGTTGGAGCTTTTGGTATAAAGATGATGGTGTATTGAGGTATTCAGGAGGATGAAATCAGTTCTGTGGCGCCTTGTTATTTCGATGCGTACTGATGAGACATTACAACCATACAAACTACTATAACCGTGCAATCCTATGCATGTCTGCTCAGGTCTAAGCCCCATTTGGGCTGCAATCCTATACACACTTACCTGGGAGTAACTCCCATTGACCTCCGTAGGCCTTACGTTCGAGAAGACATGCATAGGCTTGTGCTCCAAGTTCAATAGGACTTACAGATAACTGTGTCTAGAATTGCAGCCTGAGGCCCTAATCCTATCCCCTACTGTCTGTGCTACAGCGGCATGGGATGCATCCAATGAGGGGAGGGGGGCAACCAGATGGCCTGGGGAGGTATTTTTTTTTTTACTAACCTCCCCATGGCTGCCTGGCCTTCAATGGATCTCCTCAGATACATGCCAACTATTTGGCTGGTGTACGTTCAAGAAGTGGTGCAGTGCCAGGCTGGGAAAATGAGGGTAAGAGCCTGGTGTGCACTGCTACCACTGACATCCACCCCACATCGTCCCTGAATGTCCCCTTGCCCTGCCCACTCTCCGACCTGCACCTCCCCTGGCAATGGGTCTCCTCAGCTCTGTGCTAAGTGTTGAGCAGGCATAGAGTTCGGGAGGCACATGTTGGGCTGACCGGGCCAGGATGGGATATGGTGGCAGAGGCTGCCGCTATCGCCACACCCTGCCCGATCCTCCGCTCTCTGCTTCCCCACCACCCCAAAAGTCCTGGCCACTGAGCAATGGCCAAACTTATTGCTAGCATTCTTTGGCAACATCCTCATGGCACTGTCATCCAATGCCTCCTTCCTCACAAGGTGCCACGAATGTGCTTTATGGCACATTTGCAACACTCAGCACCAGTGGTATGCAAGTACCACCAGCGCTATAGAGCCTATGATTGGGCTCTAAGACTAACCAGGAGGAAGAGGAGTGGGGTGAGTAGATATCCTGCTACCACTTTAAATTATGAGACAACAGTCTCCTAGGTTTCCATCTGGGTCATTTCAGCTGCGTTACACTGGAGAGAGACAGAGGGAGGTGAACTATGGGAAATCAAGTGGACAATTGCTTGTCTCTTAATACTTTAAACCTAGAAATACCTTTTTAAAAGTGCAAAACTAGAACATTGTCTAGTGTCTGCTCTTTTGACCCAAAAAGCTTCCTAAGCATCCACAAGATCCACAAGAGATGCATGTATGAAAAAAAGATACTTTTGCTGTTCTGATATTTGTTTGAATACAAACAAATACAGCTATTGCGGAAACTGGGGCCAGGTGGAATAGGAGATGGTATCTGCTTATAGGTGGTGTTCATCACTATGGTCCTGCACTGTGTTGTGCAGGAAATGTAATAATAGAGGTGCATCTAGAAACAGCTTCAGTCCCTCAATAAAATATGAAAGATTCATGTATTATACATATGTATGATAAATAAATTATACCTGTGGATGTATATGTGCATGTATCCTCTTTCTTAATAACTAGTGGGGATGTTATCTAGTGTGCATTGCCCTTTGACCTGTGTAAGAGTCTTAATGACAGTGTAGGGAAAGCATGGTGGATGCATTGCTTTTGTTCCCAAACTTAACCATCACAGACTAATTAAGCTCCTCAACTGTGCAGGCTAAACTCCAAAGCAACTCAGGAAAATAAAAATCCAATGTGCTGAATAAGCACTGAGGTTTCTTTCTTTTTTTAACAGTGCAAGCAATTTTGTCTGCACCACCAAATGTATTTTCCTCCAGCTCTAGAATGAACACGTTGCCGATTGCAATTAATTATAACGCAGACGCCATTCAAAGTCAGGATGCCTGTTTCAGATCCATTTCACATCTATCAACTAGGTATATATTAGGAGCATAGGACGCTGCCTTCCAACAAATAAGACCAATGGTCCTTCCAGCCCAATATTGTCCCTGTTGACAGCTAGTAACTCCAAGGCTTCAGGCAGGCACCTTTCTTAGTACTGCCTGGAGCTGCAAGGACAGTACACGTGCTTTTCAGCTTGCGACACAACGTGTTCAGCCACTGAGCTATAGCCTCAACCCAAGAAGTCAGAATCCGAGAGTTGGAATGCATCAAGTGGCCATCAAGTCTAAGATTGGAAGCAATGATGTCATCCGGGCGCGCCAAGAACCGGAATGCCCGGATGATTGGCAGCCCTCCGCCCCTATGGCGGAGGCCAGCCCCGCCTCCCTGCGCCTGGAATCGCTCCATTTCAGAGCGATTCGGACGCACGGGCGGGCGGGCCCAGGAGCAGCTCGCTCGTCCTCGGGAGAGGCGGCGTGGCCCGGGCCCATCTGCGGAACTAGTGGAACGGCATACCGGGCAGTTCCGCCAGGATGACAACACTGATTGGAAGCCATCGACAGTCAAGACTGCATTGTGATACCACAGGCACTACAGAAAAGTTGCTTGCAGAGCAAGATCTCCAGGAGGTGCAATCAAGTGAGCCAAACTCAAAATGAAGCTGTCTTGGAAAATAATTCCGATCCTCCATTTAATCAAAATTGCTATAGTAAGTGGCAGGAGAGACACACTGGTTATTTTCTAAATATTTTTCCATTAGCCTCAGGGCTATATTTTTGTTAGTCTCAACATACATTGAAGTGAGACGTATTGAAACAATGAGAGGTTGCATTAAGTGCATGTCTTCCCCTCCTAGCTGGTGATTCAACCTCTACCTTCTATTCATGGATTCAGGAGTAGTTTTGCCTACAGAAGGGAGGAAGGAGAAGAAGTGGGTCTATGGCATCACATGACAAGGGGCTTAATGGCCAATTGATTGGCTAAGGAAGACCACCAGTTTATATCCAGCAGTTCTCCAAGGTGTCAGCTAGGGGACTTTCTAATCCCTACCTGGGCATGTCAGGGGTTGAAACCAGAACCTATTGCAGGCAAAGCAAGTGATCAACTACTGGTCTACAGCTCCATCCTCTAAAGTAGATCCTACCAGAGTACGGCTTGCAGGCTGGATTCGGTATCCCATGAATACGTCCCCCAACCCCATGAAAAGTGCTTACAGTTCTGCCTTGCTGCTGTTTTGTTCTTCACCTCATCTGGGCACAGGGATGCTCTTGGCAGCCACATCTGCCCAGACATCCTTCCACAAAGCCTGCTGGGACATTGGTCAATAGACGCAAAGGCCCTACCTTGATTAGGTGAAGAACCAAGCAGCCGTGCGACGGAAGAGTAAGCACTGGTCGAGACAGGGAGGGCTTTTTGAAAGCACAGCAGTCTCCAGTTTTGAGACCACTGCTCTAAAGTGTTGAGCACAACATTCCTTCATATGGACTGTTCAGTTCATGTGGACCCCATGATTCTGGGTCATCTGCCGTTTGGACAGGCAGTAATTAGCCTGCATCTTAGCAAGGTTATGATGTGGCTTGCAGAGATCAGATGCCATCAACAAATACATCTGAGCTTCATGTTTGCAAAGCAAAAGGTCAACACGACTGTAGCGAAAAGTGCTGCCTATGACGAACAGCAGTAGTACACAGGAATGATACATTGCCTTTTTTATTGCCAGTTCGCACTGAAGAGTCATGTTGTTCTCCTACTTTAAAACATAACTTTTCCCATCATTTTTGTGCATTATAGCTGTTCTAAAGTGGCAGAGCCTCAACAAAATCTTCCCTGCGGATATGTCCAAGAACACATTTAAACACCATGAATGATAGCATTTCTTAGTGCCGGACATCTTTTCACTGACGGATTTACTTATCTATGTCCCTTTGTGTTTAGATCAGTGTTTCTCAAACTGTGGGTTGGCATCCACTAGGTGGGCCGCAAGTCAGTTTCAGGTGGGTCGCATAGCACCCAGCGCAGCCATAATTGAAAATATGGGAAGATGGGATACTAGAAAGGGGGAGCGATGTGTGGTTATTTTGCTTGTGTTAAGGTTGCAAATAGGCTTTCTTTTTCTTTCTGATTCACTTTGATATTGGAAAATGGCTGCAGAACAACCCAACGTATTGGTGCATTCTCAGAAAGCAGCAGGCTCTAGCGTCACAATAATGACACTTCCCCAGCCTTGACAACACTCCCGGTGGGTCCCGGACAGATTGTAACCAGGGCACAATCTGCTTTCTCCAGGAAGGAGATATAATGTGCAAATGACTGAAATGGCATTTCTTTTCTAACAAGAACCTTGTTCTTGTCTGAGAGAGAGAGAGAGAGCGAGAGAGAGAGAGAGAGAGAGAGAGAGAGAGAGAGAGAGAGAGAGAGGAGGCTCAGCCTTTAATTTCCTGTGTGCCATCCTGGGAAGCGGCTACTAGTCATTGTTGCCAACACGGAGCTAGGCAGACCCCAATGGTGTGAGGAAGCTTCCTCTAGATCCTTGAATTCCAAGCTGGCTTATTGGGGTTAATATCTTACGCTGCAATCCTATACTCACTCTCCTGGAAGTAAGCCCCATTGAACATACTGAGATTTTCTACGGAGTAGACATGCGTAGGATTGTGCTGCAAATCCTATAATTGTCATTCAGCTGCCAAAGCAGCCTGCATTCAATTTATGTTGGACAAATTGTATTGGCTGAATGATACTAAAAACACCCTTACGTGTTAGAAAGCTGCCTCATGGCATCAACCCAGATAATGCCATGAAAGTGACTATCAGGCTGACCTTCAGCCAAGCTGTGCAGACTGCCCCATGGAAGGGGGGGGGGCTAGAGCACCCAAAGGGTTGCAACCCCTGTACCCACATTGAAGCTAACCCACACACATGCCCAGACTTCTTCCCTCGTAAGATCTGCAGAAGTGTGATTAACATACTGCTCTAGTACCTGTTGCAGAGAGGTCACCAGAGGGACACATCATCTGTTCCTTTGTGAGTTAGAGACACACACTCATTATCTCCCCAAGCCTCATTAAAATGGCTTTAATGTGGTGGCTAGTTGAGGGCAGACAAAACTTTCATCTTGTGAACATCAGGCACACCTGTGTTGCATTTCCTCTTGAAGACAGTTAGCAGAAACAGGTTAACATGCTATTTAAATCCTCAGTCTGTTGAATGAGTATAGAAACCAGATTTTTGCCCATTACTTTGCTTGGAACTCAAGTGGACAATGTACACCTCTAACTTACCAGACTTTTTTAAAAAAAACTAAGGATTTGCCTTGGCATTTTTAATCTTCTGTTTAATTTTGGACGTTTAAAAGCTCTGATATATTATTCTCAGTTATGTTTAAGGCTCAGATGTGTCCTATTTTTTTTCTGTCCTGACCTACATTCAAATTTACACACTGTGAAATAGCTAATAAATCCCCATTAAGTTTCTAAAAAGGTGAGGGTTCAACCACTGTGAAAGTCATCAAGATTTAATAATATAAAACTGAATGATCCTTGATGATAGCTGCCAAGTTTTTTAAAAAAAGTTGATGCGATCGACGCTTCAAGGAATCCGTACGTTCTATGGATGGTTTTTTCCCCCAAAAGAATATAATTGTTGTTTAAACTAAGGATATCTAATATTACATGTACTATCATTACACACCCCAACTCCAGTTACAAGAAGCTTTTAAGCACTCTTAGTACAATGTTCTACTAGTCCCCCAAATAAGCATTGATTGACAGGCAACACATGGTAGAGCTTTTCCTTTTCACTCCAGTCATTCCCATCCCATGCTTTTTAGCTCATATAAGATCTTCTCAACAGTGGTGTCACCAGAGTTGGTGTCACCCGGTACGAAAGCTCATTGCGTCACTCCCATGATGGGCCTTCTCCTGCACCAGACCATACAGAATAAATTACAATATCATATGTACAACCTAAATGCAGTGGCATCACTAGGGTTTATCTATTTATTTTAGCATATAACAGGCTACCCAAAAAAATTAGTAATCGACAAAAACCCTGTGGCCAACTTGATGACACTCACATAAGGGAATAAAAGTTCTAGTATGAGCTCTGATACATGGAAATGAGAGCTCGCTCATACTAACACCTTACTGGTTCCCTGCTGTGTCTTAACAAGACCTCATGATCTCTCGGAACAGTTTCATCTGTCAGTTTTGAGTTAAGGAAATCTTCTTTTTGTTACAAAAGGCAATTGTGTTTTTATTTATCTGTTTTTAACTTTTAAAAGAATACAGATATGTCGATGTGGTTTGTTTCATTGTATTCTGTATTAAATTCCACATTGAATGATATATGATTATATTCAAAAATACCAACATTTTACAATATTGGCTGGTAGTGGTATCACACATATCCCTAAATACATCACCCCGTGTAGCCTGAAGCCCCTTAGCAACACCACTGCCCGTATTGGAAAAGGCAGGCAATAGCCCGAGGAGATAGGGAATGGTATCAGCAATGGCCCCTTGTCCCAGATTAGCCAGGGATTACAGGGTTAACCCCCAAGCTCTTTGCAAGCCTCAGAAGCACAGCTGCAGGCATGAGACCCCTAGCTATGAAGGGAGGTTAGCACAGGTGTAGATGGGTGTGGCTGATGAATTAAAGCCTGCCCACTGATTGGCTGGCCTCAGGATAAAGTAGGAGGCAGGAGCTGCAGTAAAGCACCTGGGTAAGTGCTGGAGGAAGGCACCAGGTAGGTGCTGGCAAAAATGGATTATTAAAGGAAGGGTGATTAGCACCAGGCAGGTGCTGGCTGGCTGGAGTGCTGGCTGGACGGACGGCTGGACTGCCTGCCTGAAGGACTGTCGGACGGACTGATGAACTGGCTGAAAGACTGGCTAAGGTAAGCTCATTGTGGGGAATAACTGTGGGGAACAGTTGTATGGCTGCCACGCCCCTGGAGCCACCAAGTGGAGGAGGCAGTTGTGGCTTAGGCAAGCTGACTGCCTATGGTTTGGTAGTGGGGTTTGTTGGTAGGGTATTTTGAGCTAAGCCAGTGATGAGGGCAGTCTGGAGGAGGCTGGCCAGCCGGTGATCCCAAGCAAAGCTGATGGAAGAGAGGAGGCCCAGTGAGTGACTGAACCCAGCAATGGGATCTACAAATGACCTGGGGGAACGCTGGGCGGGACTTAGGCGGGACATCCAGGTGATTGGCAGCCCGTCTGCGGCAATCCGCAGCTGCCCTGGCCTCGGGGGGGGGGCTCCTGTTCGCTGCGGAGGACGGGTGAGGGTCGCGCCAGGTGCCTGGGCGAGCAGCGGTGGGGCGCGCTAACTGGGGGCACCCCCCGAGGCCAGGACAGCTGCAGAACGTTGCAGACAGGCAGCCAATCATGCGGAAGCCCCGCGTAAGTCCCACCCAGCATTTCCCCAGGTCGTTTGTAGATCCCATCGCTGACTGAACCCCCTCTCTCTTGCCTATCTCTGAGGCCGCTCTGGAGGGGAAACTAGTTAGCCTAGTGTGGGCATTGGGGCCCTTGGGGAGGCCCAGCAGGAAATTTGGCAGAACACTGCCCTCAATGTTTTCCTTTCAATTGTATTCTACCATTGCTTACCCCCAATTAACTCATAAAAATGCAGAGCTACCAAACCAAACATGGTCAACCACCAACACACCAGGGGCTTGTTAAACTATCCCATTGTGTTGCTAAAATAGTGACTTTTTTCAGGATACAGGGCATAACTGATGGGCTGCAATCAATATGGTAGGTTACAAGATGTGCAAACTTGAATTTAATGGCAAATCAAACAGCCACACATTCTTGACCCTTCTCCCTTTCCAAATAGTGCACTGACTGTTCTAAACAGAATTGTCCAAGTAAAGGTAAACCCTATGGATCTGCCAGAACAGCAGCACTCACCAGAGTTCTTCCAACACACCTGTTTGTTGTTTACAGCCCACCACATCAAAGACCCTGGGTGGACATGTTTAGATTGGTGAAATCACCAGCGCAATTTCTCTGAAACTGCGTTTAATCATTTGTTTATCTGGGCCTAATGAAATAATAAGAACAGCTTGTGTGTGAATCGTCTCTAGTTATGTCTCTAGTCTTTCTGAACCTAAGACACTCCAGGTCCTATCACTCACAAGGTCTTCTGCTGCAGTTCGTCACATGATCTGCCTCAGTCTGAAGCTTTCTGGGCTTCCCCCTTGAAGAAGGAATAGTACACAACGGCCTCTATCAATCTAAAGAATTCATACAGAACCCTTCACGGCATACATTTTCTCCCCATTCTCAATGGGAGGTTTTGCTTTTTCCTACCACTGAATGCTAAGAAATGTGGCTTGTCAGTCCAACATGAGTAGGGTTCTTTTTAACTAGCAATAGAGAGCATTACAATGATTTACAGAGACACGCTGAAAGTAAATTATGTTGTAAACGCCTGTCCCTTGAGTCAACAAAGAATCACAGGGAAAAAATGCAAGAAGCTTGAAATTCCCCACAGCAAAGGTTGACAGGAAAATATGGTGTTGTTTTTCTAGGAGTAAAAGTAACTTTTATGCCGTGTTTTCCCATGAGAAATTATAAACTTTCAAAGGAATTTTAGTCTCTTGCATGCACATATAAGTGCAATTTATCTGGTACTGCCCTAGTGAAAATGCCGCTCAGCCTTTAAAGCTGTTCGAGCCGGAGCTGAACTTCATCTAGACTGCTGCTACTTATTTGTTCTTGCTGCCTTGCCTTGTCAAAACATTTACTCAGGCTCCGAAGAGTTGCAAGTTGGCAATGTGTTAATAATATTAGAATGCATTTGTGTCGGCCATGTGGCTGCAATATTTCAGTAAATTCGTCACTTATTTAATGAATAATGAATTTGCAAGAGTAGCTATGGAGACGCACAACCATATGTAGTAAATTAAACAAGAGAGCGTCAATGTACAGAAACACAGAGTGTCACCAAAGCAATTGTTTCTATTTTATGATGTCAATCAATGACAGACTTCCCTCTTGGCAGACCTGCATGTATTTCACACCACCATATATGGATCATCTCCCCCACCCCTTGCCCATATTCTCTCTCTCTCTCTCTCTCTCTCTCTCTCTCTCTCTCTCTCTCTCTCTCTCTCTCATATTCTGTGGAATGGCAAGGAGGGAGGGGCATGCTTAGAATATGGTTATTTGTAGATGGGATGAAGCTGGATTTTTCGCCTTAGGATTTACATTTTTAAAGGGTCTTTGAATGGCAGTTTGCAGCACATATAATGCTGAAGCAAGAAAGAGACAGAAAGGCAGTTTTAACAGAGAAGTTGTTCTGCTACTAACAAATTTCAAAGAGGTGTCCCTGTTTATAAAGTCTAGTTTAATTTACCCTGAGTGGCACCCAAAGTAGCATTCCTTATTGCAGTGTTATGAGAAATATTCTGAAGGAGCTTTACTCAGGAGTAAGTGCTTGCTTGCATTCCATATAATTAGCTGCTAGTGCTGGGAATAGGGCAGGGAGAGTATATATACACACTACCATGATATCAGGAGAGAGGATGAAATTAAACTAAAAATTGACAATGGGAGACCTGTGCTGTTTATCATGTGTTGTTCTGCCCCAAATCATATATTATTTTGCTTTCCTGTGTTCCTCAGTTCAGGGGGCACAAAACATAGTACAGTTGTCTGTTTCCCCACTGTGTATGGAATGTGCCTGCTCTTCTTGTAATGATTCAAGTTCCTTGCCTAATTTCAGGTTGTTGTTGTTCAGTCGCTAAGTTGTGTCTGACTCTTCACGACCCCATGGACCACAACACGCCAGGCCTCCCTGTCCTCCACTAGCTTCCGGAGTTCGCCCAATTTCATGTTCATCGCTTCAGTGACACTAACCATCTCATCCTCTGCCACCCCCTTCTCTTTTTGCCTTCAATCTTTCCCAGCATGAGGGTCTTTTCTAAAGAGTCCTTGCTTCTCATGAACTTGCCAAAGTATTTGAGTTTCAGGATTTGTCCTTCCAGGGAGCAATCGGGTTTGATTGACTTCCTGGAGGATTGACCGATTGGATCTCCTTGCAGTCCAGGGGACTCTCAAGAGTCTTCTCCAACACCAATTCAAAAGCATCTATTCTTCGGTGCTCCGCCTTCCTTATGGTCCAGCTCTCACAGCCATACATAACTACTGGGAAAACCATAACTTTGACTATGCGAACCTTTGTTGGCAGGGTGATGTCTCGGCTTTTTATTAAGTTGTCTAAGTTCACTATAGCTTTCCTCCCAAGAAGCAAACGTCTTTTAATTTCATGGCTTCAGTCACCATCTGTGGTGAACTTGGAGCCCAGAAAAGGAAACTGACACTGCTTCAATTTCTTCCCCTTCTATTTGCCAGGAAGTGATGGGAGTGGTTGGCATGATCTAAGTTTTTTTAATGTTGAACTTCAAGCCAATTTTAGCACTTTAGAACCTCATCAGAAGGTTTTTAGGTCTTCCTCCCTTTCTGCCATTAGAGTGATATCATCTGCATCTGAGATTGTTGATATTTCTCCCAGCAGTCTTGACTCCAGCTTGTGAATCATCCAGCCCTGCCTTCCTCATGATGTACTCTGCATATAAGTTAAATAAGTAGGGTGACAGTATACAGCCTTATCATACTCCTTTTCCTTGCAAATATTCTTTTTAAGATTATTGCTACTTAAAATGTATTTCTAGTTATGTGCCATTAGCGTTTCAGCTTTCATCACAATGTAATTTTTCCTACTGTTCAGGTATTTGCGTACAATTGTAACATACCTCATGGGTTATATAACATGCTATTGTTAATTTCTATACTGGAAAGAAGTACGATATTGTTGGCATTCCAATACTAGAAAGAAGTAGGATATTGTAGGCATTGCCATCAATTTTGCAGGCTAACCAGCCTACAAAAAGGATAATGTTTTGATGTTGTATACCACAAAAGATGATCTATGAATACCTTTTTATCCACTGTACAAACTCTGTACCCCAAACTACACGTAAGGCAAAATAAAGTATATGAATTGGGCATGATGGCTCTAATCCCTTGCATATGCCAACATTTACTCCAAACTCAAGCTTTTCCATCAGTTGCATTGACACCCCCATACTGTGTTAAATACTCAGAACATTTTCATAAAGTAAACGTTCAGTGTATCTTTGTGTGTCAATTAGACTCCATGTGACAGTAATATGCTTTTCCAGAAATCTCGGTTGAGGAAGCCATATTCATTGAAAAGGTTTTCAAACCTGGACCTCAGACAACTGGCAACATTCACTATGAGGTCCCACATAACAGCCAGCAGTCAGTATAAAGAAGGAGGCCATTCCCAAAATGCAGGGGGAACTTGGTTCTGTGAAAGGGAATGAAAAATGATGGTTCAATCTAGTATTTTGAGCACATAAGGGAACCCTGAAATGTCATGAAATTTCTATTTGATCTGTTGTCACTACTGTTAGTTGTAAGAAAAATTAACATATTTAATTAACTGCCTGACCAAAGCAGCTGTTACCTTATATAAAACCTTCAACATGGGTGCCACTAGATGCCTAAATGTGCCAGGCCAATAGTGGTTTAGCACTGATTGTATTTTTATACCAAATGGCACAGTGTGGTTCCACTTTCAATGAACTCAAGATCTTTCTTGAGTTTATCATGGAGCATAATGATGCTTTGGCGAAAATTGCTTCATAAGATCCAACTTTGGGTCTGCCAAGAGGACACATCATGCACATCAAAATATATGTCCTGGCCAGACCAACCGCTTCCTGGTGTGTGTTTGTGTGTGAGTGTCCCTGACATCCAACTGCCTCCCGGCTGCCTAGACTCTTGATAGGATTGGCATGTGATTTCCCGCAAAATCTTCCAACTACTGTTTCATTTATAAGCAGTTTCTGTCGTGTGTGACACTTGGTTACTTTTCTTAAATATTTAAAAGAGGAATCCTGCCTGCATTTTTTTTCCGCTTTAGAATACCAAATGAATAGATAGAAAATTTTTAAAGTACTGGGTTTGTCAGGGAGACCTTTTCTATGTACATGTTCATCTGTATACGTAAAAAGTAAAATGCTCACAGAATGATGAGGAGATGCACAAGAGAACTGTATCAAATGTTGCTTACCTTGGTATTCTGACATTCCTCCTTGATCATTTGCTTTCAAGCATGGAAATCTCTTTTCCCCTTTTCTTAGGAGTGATGTTGTTTGCTGGCCATACAAATGGGTCTGAGATGAGCCCATACAAAGGGGCTGTTTGTAATACTTGCATATGTCACAAAGACACTAGCGGCTCCCTAAAATAGGAAAAAAAAACTTGTGTTATTCTCCATTGCAGTTTCGAGATGGAAAAGGGGCATAGTTCAGCCAAAGTATCAAAGTACATAGATTTTCAAACACTGCCCATTATCTTCCATTCCCTCTCCGTCTTCCAGTGGTCATTCTGTCATTCACACTGCCAGAGCAGATCACAAGGAGAAACTGGACAGACTCCTAGATGTGTGGAACATTATAAGATACTGTTTGCTTTGCTTATTGCCACTTGCTTTCTGGTTTTGTTTTCACAACAGCCGACAATGGTATTTCATTCAATGGCATGCCACATGGAGAGCAATACCAAAAGGGTTCATCTTGGAAATCTGACGTTGGGAATAAAAAATGTCCCACTTGGAGATTTCGAGGGACCTTTTATACATTGTACTTTTCACTTCACATTACCTAACACACCTTGTTAGCTATGAGATACCCTCCTCAGTGCAAGATGCCCCTCTGGGCATCATTGCCCTTATAAACAACAGTAATTGGAAGCAGTGGGGATGCCAACATTTGTAATTCAGTTTATGCATTCATCCAGGTTGTAATGCTCAGTTATACTACATATGGAGCATCATTTTCCCCAGGAGTTCCTCTCTGGTTGAGCATATAAGATGAGATTCTGCATGGGCATGGTCAACATTCAAGCTGGCCAGCCTGCTTTACAGGCTCATGCACAGAAGTCCGTTAATGTTAGCCTCCGAAGTTTCAATGAAACATTGTTGAAACTGACTGCTATGAAACTTACATAAATTGGAAGCCAGCTGCTTTGTGGATGCCTACATTGACATTGGTTTTACAGACTTAGAGCTACTTTAGCATTTTCATGGTGGAAGTCTCATTGGTCGATGTGAGCTACATGATTGGGTCAACCAATCGGTTGGGTATTTTGGTTGGTACCTGTTCTCTGTTGGGTATTTCGGTTGGTATCTGTTCTCTGTTGGGGTCAAAACCTCTCAACTATCTTCTGCAAATGTTGTATGTTGCTGCTGTCCTCCGTTCAGATCTAAAAACCTGGTGAAATGCTCACAATTTTTTTTGAGAAGGATTGTATTTTCAAGTACCTCTCACATATCTCTAGGGACAGAAAGGTAGCTACGTATAGAGATCATGCTTTGCAGGAACAAGTTTGCAGATTGAGGGCGCAATCCTAAACTGTGCTGGAACAAGCAGGCCAGCGGGCCTGTGCTGTATCCAGTGAACCTGGGGGGGGGGCTGCTGGAGTATCTCCAGGCAAGCCCTTGCACCAGAGGAGGCTCCAGCCTCCCCTATGGGTTCCTCAGATCTGCGCCTGCGAAGTCAAGGGCGCAAGTCTGAGGAAGCCGCGCGGCCCAAATCAAGGCCACGTGGCCCCAGGACAGGGCCTTGGATGCGGCCTAATGGCCCCATTCCAGCCCCACCCCACTCCCAGGGCCAGCGTGCAGAATGAGGATTTTCAGAACATAGATAATGAGTTATCTGTTTGTGTATGAGTGAAATTTACAAGTTGTTCTGCTCATTTACAAGCAAGGGATTGTGTAGTTTTGTATATAACAATATTTCAAGGGAAGGGAAAAGACATCGATGTCTTTCAACATATGCTTCTTTTGCATTTTACAAAAAGCAGATCGCACATTATGGCCACATTTTAACTTGTATAAGCATGAGGAATGCATTGCCGTTCCACAGCAATAGGAAACAACATTCTTACCACTTCAGTCTCGCGCCCCAGTGCTAACCAAACGTACTTCATATTTCATGTAAGCTATTATGTAGGTTGGAATTAAAACATCCAACTTCTCATATCTAAGCACAAGCCCTAGGACCTATGTTGGATATTTATTCGGAATTGCGACATTTGACACTTTAGTCATTGCGCTATGTGGAAAAAAGAATTGGTACTCTTAGAGATCTGTAAATGACTGTGATGACTGCAGTATGGGAAATTTTCAAAAACTATCTGGCTATACTCAGGAATCAGGAGGCATTTCACACATTTTTGAGATACTTGGCATTTTTTTTTTTAAAGAGGAAGATTAAGATATTCTGCTATTTGTGTAGTCTTCATTTGCAATGCGAAAGACTCAGTCCTATTGGGGCCTTGCACTGCTAGAATGAGTATTCTGACAGTGCAAGGTCAGTTTCAGAGATGCAAAAGCCAGGTCACTTTAAGCACTTCCGGGATTCTGCGGTAAATAAGCAGTGGTGCGGCACGAGCAACTATGGCTCTCAAGGCCTCTATCAGCATGGGTACATTTGCAGTGGAGGCAGGGCATGGGCAAGAGGAGAAGTAACGGGGCATGTTAGAAAGGAAACAGGACACATGTTGGGGGGGGGGAGATGCATCCAGTAGCAGCGACTAGTGTTTGGATCCTGTCCCCAAAACTCCTCCCAGCTAAGTAGCTGGCATGGGTTCAAGGAGAACCATAGGAGATCAGGCAGCCTACCAGGAGATATATTTTTACTTACCTCCAGCAGGATGTCTGACTGCCTACCATTCTGCTGGAGCAGCTGCATGCTATAATGTGGCAGGGGATAGGACTGGGTAATAATGCAATTCTTATGAACACCCATGAGGGTGTTTGCAATCCTATGAACACCCATGAGGGAGCGTGCCCCATTGAACTCACTGGGATTTACTTCCAGATAACATTGCATACAACGGATAGCCAAATCCCAACAAAAAAAACTCTGCCCATGCTGTTGCACCAATGGAGCATGTGCTGCATTCTGCAGGGGTCCATTGCAGAGATCTCCTCAAGGTCTCTGCAGTCTGAATGTTTCTCCTCAGACCTGCAACAGTCATTTTGCTGAATTGAGAACAGTAATAATAATAATAATAATAATAATAATAATAATAATAATATTATATACTGCCTTTCTTAGGTCACTAGATTTATCTAATGACTGTAACTCAAGGCGGTTTACATAGGCAGACTTTATTCATAAACCCAAAGGGTTTTTACAATTTTATTTATAGGAACGTTCTATCTTACAAGAACTACAACACATACAGATGGATCTTTCTGGATTTAGTCCTTCTTTCTGGCCACCTGTTTGTCTTCTGCTGGCTGATGAGCGTCTTCCCTGCTCCCACCAGAGAAGCAGCTGACCCAGCACACTCCCCCGGCACACTCCCCCTCTCACAAGGCAGCCGGAGACAGCTCAGCTGTTAATCAGTCACAATCTACAGGTCTGCCACTCACAGAGACTTCCGGTAGTCCTGAACTGGCGACCTTCAGATCTTCAGCTCTTATCTTCAGGCAAACAGAGGCATTAACCCTCTCGACTAAATCTTCTGCCCAAGGGAAGATTAAGTAAGGGAAAAGGAAGAGGAGGAAAAATGCAGATACGATCCTGGCACATACCAGTGCCATTACGATCTCCAGTCATCCTCCTGCCTGCTCCCTCCCTGCCCAGACATTCCCCTATTCTTGCCCCTCCCAGCCCCATTCCTCCCACTGCCCACCCAGCTTACCTGCTCTCCTGCACAGTTCCAAAATGCAGCAGCAGTTTCAAAATGGTCATAGGCAGCCCATTGCACACACGGTCAAAAATACCGTAAATATGTTTGTTACATACCGTAAATATGTTTGGACCATACTCGGCATCAGAGAGGTCAACACACAGATGTGCATCATCCTCCCTACTCCAAGAGTGGCCCGTATGCACGTTACAGTGGCCCTGGTGCTGGGCCAAACTTTGCTGGCCTAACTCCAGGTTAGGATAGCGTTTCCGGTTGTATAGGATTTTGCTCACACAAAACATTATGACGAGGGAGGGATGGGCGTTCAGTAGGTTACATGATTTAAAGGTAAAAAAGATAAAGGTTTCCCCATGACCGAATGGTCTAGTCATGACCGACTGTAGGGGGCGGTGTTCATCTCCATTTCAAAGCCTGTAGTGCCGGCGTTTTTGTCCGAGGACAAGCTTCCGTGGTCATGTGGCCGGCATGACTACACACCGTAGCGAACAGAACGCCTTCCCACCAAAGTGGTCCCTATTTATCTACTTGCATTTAGGTGCTTTTAAACTGCTAGGTTGGCAGGAGCTGAGACAAGCAACGGGAGCTCACTCCGTTGCGCAGTCTTGAACTCCCAACCTTGCGGTCGAAAGCCCAGCAACAGCGGATTAACTCGCTGCGCCACCACGTCCCATGATTTACACTGTGCTTAATAAAGTTAAACCCCAACCTCAGTCTGGTGTCTTCCTTGGGGGTGGTGCACGGGTAATAGTCTACTTTAGAATGCCAGATGCAGGGGAGTGGCAGCAGGACACAAGTATCCAGTTGTCTTGCGTGCTCCCTGAGGCATCTGGTGGGCCACTGTGAGATATAGGAAGCTAGACTAGATGGGCCTTTAGCCTGATCCAGCAAGGCTTTTTCCTATGTTCTTATTATGAAGATTTTAGAATCATGTAAGTGGGTTGACAGAAAATCTGCAGCTCACCATTCCAGTCAAGTTATCAGCAACCACAAGAATCTGCCCAGCCGCAGCATTTGTCATATCCTGCTCTACGCTCCATACCTTGTAAAAGCACAGATGGTGGAGATGCAGGACAGGGACTTCTCAGCAGTGGCATCCAAGTTATGGAACTCCCTCCTGAGAAACTCAGGTTGGCCCAATCACTACCAGCCATTAGACAACAAGCAGAAACTTATTCATTTTGCTTTGCCAACTGCTGATGTTGATTCATTTTTTAAGCTCTGTTTATGTTCCTAGCTCTGCATTTTGAGTTATGATGGACAGATGCTACTTAGCTTTTGCTTTGATGCAACTAGTAATTTACCTTTTATATTATTGTCTTTATATTGATTGTTAGCCTCCCTGAAATTTTCTTTCAGTGGGATGGAAGATGCAGGATATACATTTTTCTAAATAGTACTACTACTAATAAAAATAATAGGCTAGATGGACATAAGTTTTAGAATCATTCCACAGTGGTAAGACACTGGAATGAAATTATACTACTATATTCAACTTTTCCAAAATAGCTTTACACTGATAGCCCACTCAGTTAATGTGTGAACTGCATGAGGCCATTTGCCCCTTCCTAGTTGGTTCTCAGAATAGGAAAATAAAGGAAATAGAGTAGGCATGAACCGTGCATCTTACAGACATAAGACTGAAAACTTGTGTGGTCCTCCAGTGACCCAAGACTCAAGCTTTTTATTGCAAACACCTTTCTTCAAACATCCATTTTAACATGCATCCATCTGTCAAGTGATGTTTTCCACAGCAGTGTTAATGTGAGTGTGCCCCCCCTTCACTTTGGTAGTTCACACCTTTAACTAGGGCTAGAGCTGGAGTGCAATAAACAGGCTTCCACAGTTTCAAATATTAAAAAGGCTCTAAATGTGAAAGACACTTCAAAGAAAGGGAAAGAAAAGAAAGAACAAGGCAGAGCACACCGACTCCAGGAAGACTGAAATTGACATTTCAAATGCAGGAGTTGCCAGCTTGAGAGTTGCCATGGTGAGAGACAAAAATGAAAACACAGAATACAATGAACACATTTTCAGCTACAGGATTTGTGTATTTAAAATTAGCATTGTATCAAGAGAAACCTGGTGATGTGTTCTGATTGGCTAAAGCCAGGCTGTGTTTTAATTAGCTACAAATATTCCCCATAGAACAAGGAAATGTGTAGTTCCAAGTTCCAAACTTTCCTATAAAATTGTAACTTTTTCTAGAATTACTGGATCAGTGGGAATATAAAAACCTGGAAGGGGGGGGGAAGAAAGTTACTGCTTTACATGAAATATTAAAATTGCATCAGGAATACTTGCTGGCATTAAAAATAAACAATAACATTTCTTCCCAGTTCTGGTTCACTTCAATTCTTTAAAAATTAATTATTACTCTTTAAATATTTGATTAAATTAGATTTGGGTGGGTTATCCTCATCCCCCCCCCCAAAAAATGTCTTCCAATTCTGACATGCACATGCATATGATACAGTTGTCTAGCTATTAAAATGTGGATTCTCAGTGTCTCTGTTCTGGCAGCTCAGGATTCCTGAATCATTGCAATATGAAACGAACAGTCAGCACTGAGCGAAGAAATCTTAATAAAGTGAGAAAAGCGAAAAAGAATGAAATGACTTTATAAGAGATCTGGGAGTTTCTTATCAATTGACTAAATCTCACATTCCAGAAAGGGCACACTACTTTTTCATCATTGTTAATTAGGATTTGGTGATAAGAGCCTGGGAAATCAGAAGAAATTGTAGGACATCGCGCTTTATTTTATGTTCGGTGCAAAGGGCTTTATGTGCGCCAAATGCCCCCTTGTTAGCAAAGAGAACATAAATCTCATGGGCTATCCTAAGAACAATATGACAATTAGCAATTCTGATAAAAGTGAATTACCATCTTCATACACAGGATCTGATAAGTATAATAGTGGATATAAGTACGGAAAGAACACGCGTTTTTAAGCATTCTCATTTTCAAAATTAATCTCTTTTCCTTCAAATTCTAGGACACGTTACCCCAGGCCCCCTGGGGCATTGATCCACTGCTTCCAAAGAAGTGGCAACTTCCCCTTTTAAGACTGGACCATTTCCTAGTGGACAAGGGTGGCGATATTAGGCACCATACTTTCAGCTCTTTCAGGAGGTGTGGACTGATGGTTGAGCTGCTGGAACAGCCTGAAGCTAAGCAGGAGAATCTGAGGTT
This sequence comes from Lerista edwardsae, assembly GCA_029204185.1. NCBI lineage: Eukaryota > Metazoa > Chordata > Lepidosauria > Squamata > Scincidae > Lerista > Lerista edwardsae. The sequence goes on from JAJKFI010000014.1 coordinate 2,167,520, forward strand.
TGTTTTTTACCCGGTGCCCACCAGGGGAGACGGGTCACATTTGTCCAGCTGTGTGCAGAGGAGGCGAGAAGGCGCCCAGGTCATCGCCGCCGGGCAGCCAGGGCGTGACGTGGTCTCCTGGAGGAGGCGCGAGGGGCATGGGGCGAAGCTAAGCAGGAGAATCTGAGGTTTGTTTTTGGATGGGAGACAGATGCCAGGCTGTGACAAGCTGCAGTTCCTGTGGTGGAAGAACAGAGTCGCTGTGGAGCTGATTACTCACCGCAAGTGAGAGTTGCGGCGGAGTGTGTGAGAAGGCCAGCCGGCAAAGAAAGGAATACGACCTTGAGGACCTGTCCAGGCTTGACTTGCGATTGCCTGCTGAGGCTTGATGGCAGGCAGCCCAAGGAGAGAACCACACTGTGAAGGCAACGTCTGGGCCTGAGGATTGGCGGATCACAAGAATACTGTATGTTTGTAAAAAACCCATTGAAAAAAATGGTGGTTTAGACTAGCCTGCTCATGTAAGCTGCCTTGGGCATTTGCTTTGGCATGGGAAAGGCGGGGTATAAATTCTTCACCTAAGTTGCTAAAGAATCTCCTGACATGACTTCCCATTTGCAGTGCTAACACTAGGCTGCTGGGGCAAAGCCCTGCAATCACATCCAGTTCACATCCGTCACTTACCAGCAGCAAGTTATACTGGTAAGAGCCCGTCCTGGTCTCCCCACCAGTCAGCAGAGCATCCCCTAGAGTCAGGTTTTGAGGACACGCCCATTTATAGATAAACAATATGTTTGCATTTGGACTGACTGACCACTAGGGGGCTCAGGGCTCAGCCTGGTTTGGGTGGGCCATTTGATGGGCATGGGACTTTGATCAGTGTCCAACTTAGCTGACCACTGACAGCATCCCTGTCTGTTGGTTTTCAGATCTGCTGTTGCTGAAACAGGGGTGGAGATGTTTTGCAAAAGCTGATGTCTTCTGATCTGGAATCATGGTAAGGTTATAAAATGGCAAGTTTACTGAGGGCAGAATAAAGCTTCTAGAAGTTCCACTGCCAAGGCCAAAAATAAACAGGGATGCCAGGCAGCTGGAAAGAACAACAGAGGCAGAGGATGTGAGCAGAACCACCATGGTTGGCACCATGTGCTCTAAGGGAGGAGTGAGAGGCTTCAGGAAATGTGGGCATGAACTGCTAAATTGCTTCAGAAAGTCTTGGTGGAACGAGTTGATTCAGCAGCCTTGTGCCTATCTCAGAACTCATTTATAGAAGGAGAAATCTAAATACAGTACTCAGACCTTTAGGTTGTCATCTCACATGATACCACCACACATTTTCTAAAGGTAAGACATATACAATTATGCACGGGACGGATAAAGTGGATAGAGGCGGCTTCTTTTCCTTCTCTCACAATACCAGAACCAGGGGAAATCCACTAAAATTGAATGTTGGGAGAGTGAGAACAGATAAAAGGAAATATTGTTTAACCATGGGTAATTAATCTGTGGAACTCCTTGCCACAGGAGGCGGTGATGGCATCTGGCCTAAATGCTTTTAAAAGGGGATTGGATAGATTTCTGGAGGAAAAGTCCATCACAGGCTACAGGCCATGATGGTTAGTGCAACCTCCTGACTTTAGAGTTAGGCTAACTCTGAGTGCTAGATGCAGGAGTGGCAAAGAAATGCACATACCTAGTTGTCTTGTGTATTCCCTGAGGCATCTGGTGGGCTGCTGCAAGATGCAGGAAGCTGGACTAGATGGCCCTTTGGCCTGATCCATTGAGGCTCTTCTTATGTTCTAAGCAGAACAAGATATGATCAGTGCATCTTGACCACTTAGGAACTCCATATACAATACCTTGAGTTCAATTCAATTCAATAGACCTTTATTGGCATATATGGCAGAAAAAAGAAAACAGGTTCACTAATAATCATAATTTACCCAACAATTCACAATACATTGGCAAAATGCCCAGAGTTCTGGCCTGTCAACACCCCAAAGAGAAAAATGGCAACATTATACAGGGACTTGAGGTCTAGTATTGAAAGAAGAGACGGGTGCATAGTTGAATCCTCCCAAATCTGTATCTTAGCCAACAGTGGGGCCAGATGTTTTATCCAGAGTGTCATGGTGCAGATAATGAAAATATATATATATATGACACGGTCCATTCCACAAGAAAATCTCCTTTTAGAATAAGGGACATTGCTGAACCTACCCGCTAATAAGGCTGAGGGAAAGGTGGCAAAATCTCGGGGGCAAAAATGCTGTTCAAACCTGCAGGGCCTTGAGTTCCATGGTGCAGTGTTATTCAAACTGTGGGTCCACTTGGTGTGTCGTGACCTGATGACAGGTGGGTCACAGGAAGCTGGGAGCAGCCATCTTGGAAGCTGCAGACCTGACTCTTGCTATATTCCTGTTGTGAGTGTTCACACTTTGAATTTTTAAGTGAGGGTTTTTGTTTTGTTTTGAATTGTTTTTAGTTCAGTGATTTTACATTTAATTATATTTTGCCCTAATCTTGCTGTCAGAGATGTTTCATAGTTGTATAGTTGCTGTAGTCTAACAGTGCCAGTTTGCATTCTAGGAGTGTAATTTGATTATGTTACAATGACAGCACTTCCTGCCTGATGATGCCACTTCTGGCTATGACATCACTTCCAGGTTAATGACATCACTTCTGGTGGATCCCAACATGAGTGCCATTCTAAAATGTGGGTCCCAGTCTAAAATGTTTGAGAACCACTGCCTTAGAGGAAAAGTAGAATCCAAAGACAAACACAGAAAAGCTTTATAGTAAGAACCAATAGAGGGATAAGCACAGGAGGGCATAATCAGCTTCTAGAGCTGTCAAGTGATTTTTTATTTATTTATTTTTTGCTTCTAATTCATTCTGCTGGTCAGTTCTCTTATGAAAGCACCCACCAATTACAGTATAAACCCTTTCCTTCTAATTAGTGATGAAGCTTAATTTGGAATTGTGGGAATACAAACATCTTCAGTTCAGAAATCCACACTTACAAATCAAGCCCACGAGCCTCTGAATTCAGGCCCAGTTTGTAAAGGGACTTGCTCCTACTGCCAGCTGGCCTTTCTGCCATTTCCTCCCGTCCAAGCAAATTACCCTTGCAAAAGGAACCACATTGGGAACTGGGAAGGGTTGGTTGATGGATTGAGGGCAGGCCTTCACTGTGCTAGAGGTTTCTCAGCATGTTCAGTGCATCATTTCCTGCTAGTGTTCATGAGATTTATAGTTTCCTATGCCCCTGAGTCAGTTAATTTGAATCATAGAAAGACATTGAAAACTAGACATTATATCAACCTGGACAGGAAATGAGTCTTCTGAGCATGTTCAGGAGGGTTCCGCCAAGCTCAGGTTAAGAGTGCCAGCAGTCCGGGATTGGCCTGGGGTCTCTCCAAGAATCAGCACTTATCTCCAATGAAAGCAATTCTGGAGATTTTTACAGCATCTTCTCGTTTTAGGGACCAATCCTATCCAACTTTCTAGGCTGATGCAGCCGTGCCAACAGAGTACATGGTGCATCCTGCTGTGGGGGAAGCAGCCACAATGCAGCCCCCAGTAAGGGAAAAAAAACATTCCTTTACATTGAAGAGCTTTCTGTGACTGCTTCCCCCACAGCAGGATGCAGCAAATGCCCCATTGGTACAGATGCATCAGTGCTGCAAAACTGGTTAGGATTGAGCACCAGGTCTCACTGGGAAAACACAGTGAATATCTTTAGCCAGAGGCCTACCTCATCCACGGTCTCCCTGTTGCTAGTTCTCTGAATCCTTCATGTGGGAAATTTTGCTTGAAAGTTAGAGGTAAAATTGGTAGGAGGACTTAGCCTCTCTAATGTCTTTGTTTTCCAAAATTTCTTACAAAAGATTCAGAGACTTCCTTTTCCGCCTAAAAATTATCTGAGAATGCTTGGAAAATGGAACACTTTTTGAAGCAAGTTGGGGGAGTGGCGAGGTAATCTTCCCCCAGCACTTCTAACAGCTGTATCACACTTTCCCTCAGTCCTTTTCAGATATGAAATGCATGGAATTATGCACGGGGACATTAAAACAAATACACATATTTGTATTATGTGTACATTATGTGTATTATGTATACACATAATATAGTATAATATTATGTGTATTATCTACCTCGGGAGTAGGGACTGCTACCACAGAGCTAAGCCACTCACATCATCTATCTATGTCCACTTGCCACACAATTGGCATCTGAAAAAAGCTCTACTATTTTACCTTCATGGGTTCAGGAGTCATAAGTACTGCTTTGAATCAACTTCTTATTGCAGTGGTTCTCAATTTTTTTAGACTGGGACCCACATTTTAGAATGGCACCTGGGTGGGAACCCGTTCAAAAGTGGTCATTAACCTGAAAGTGATGTCATAGTCAGAAGTGACATAATCAAGCAGGAAGTGTTGTCAGTGTGACGTAATCAAATGACACTCTTGGAATACAAACTGACATTCTTGGACCGCAGCAATTGCGCAACCATGAAACATCCCTAACAGCAAGATCAGGAGAAATATTATGTAAAAGCTCTGAACTAAAAACAAAATTAACAAAAAAACAACAACAACCAAAAACCCACGCTTGAAAATTCAAACTGATAGCACACACAAAAGGAATATAGCAAGACTAAGGTCCGCAGTTTCCAGAATGGCTGCTCCGAGCTTTCCAGGACCCACCTGACATCATGTTGCGACCCACCAAGTGGGTCCCAACCCACAGTTTGAATGACAGTCTTATTGTTTATAGCTAGGAATGAAATTCTGGTAATTACTTACAAAATACATGGTTACACAATGCATACCTTGAGAGCACGTTGTATAAGTCATTCTTCATGGGACAATTTGGGCTTTCTGCCCTAGACTGTGCAAGATTTAAAAAAAAAAAAAAAGGCAGTTCCTTTCTGCCAGAATTCTTCTTACACTCATCCTAGTAGCACGGGCTTCTCAGACCAAAAATAGAACTGAAGTGAACTGAAGAGGATAAATGAGGTACTCCTGTTCCATAGTATTTGAATAGCAGCACCCAAATAATGAGGGCTAAATAGGGGAAGGAGGAGGAAGGACTGGCAAAGTTACCAACTATCTCCTGCAGAGTGTGAAAGAAAGTGACTTCTTTGAAATTCCATCCTTAATGCTGCGCAATCTTCCTGCTTCAGTGTCATCCGTGAGTTCTTCAGATGAGCAGCTCTATACAGTGCTGCAGCACTCAGACTGGGAGTTCAGGAAGCTGGGGACAGGCAATGGTTTAGGAATAATATTTCCATAATTGGCTTTTTAGAAATAGGAAGCTGATTTGCGTATTTTGATTTTGCTATTCAGCATTGATTTGGGCTCCTACAGAACTCTTATAAGGTCAATCGGAGGGCGAAAGGAAGTGGCACTTGAGAAGCAGAGGGCAGCGTTGGCCCTAGGCCATGAAATCTGCCCCACATGCCAAATAAATTATTTCGACTTCAAAATAACTTTGGATGGGAGAGCGGTTTCAACAGCCAAGGAGAACTGTTTAAGTTGGCCAGGCTAATATGGTGGAAGTCAGTTGTTTCATCCAGTGCACTTCATATCCAAATTTATCTTTTTGCCTCATGGAGGAAGAGAGTTTCAACAAAAGTACGAGGCAAGTGATCTTAACTCCTGTAGAAACGGGTTTGAAATGGTGTGAAACTGCTGTAAACGGGCATCCTTCTAGGAGATGATTTCCACATGCCAATTCTTTAAAAGAGGTTATCACCAGCTTGTTTTACTGGCTGCAATATCTTGAATATAAACTCCTTAGATTAATTGATTTAACATGTGTTGAACAATGGTGCTCCTAATTATTCAGGCAGCAGCAGTTTAAGCAAAACAGGTCTAAATTATTTCTATTAGAAGAGCTTGCAAATCCATGGGCAGCAGGAGGAAATGTCTCTTCCCTGACACGTGCTGTGGCACATGTGTGCATCATCTAAAAACAAATAATTTTTTCCCCTCAGAACCAGTGTATTAATATGCAGTTTTTTTGTAGATTTATTCAATTGATCAATCAATTCAATTAAAACTCCTGAACTAAGTTGTTTTAAAAAAAATCCATTAAAAACCTGGTGTGTGTGTTTTTGGTTTAATTTTTTTTATATCGATCACTGCCTAAAGGCTTAGTGGCGCAACGTGGTTTCCCACATGATAACTAGGTTGTGTGCAATTTCTTGAGAGGGACATTGATAAAGACTTCTAATCACTCACATTTACTATGTTCATATTCAGTGGTCTATCTGGCCATTCAGAAGACACATAGATGTGCCAGGAGGCAATTTCAACATACCACATGGTATACCACAGACACCACAACTTCCAATATAACTTCCAAAATATAATATTTTTGTACATACTTTCAAAATATAATATTTTATTCCTGTTTTCTGCATTAATTAATGCCAAAGAACTGTGACAGGATTACAAACACTAAAGTGAGGCAGAGCTCTTGCTATGCCTGTAAGAATTCATTGTAAGGATGGGAATGGCCCACTCTTTAACCAGCTTGGCTGTGAGTATATCAGTAAAAGAGCATTCTGAGGTAATGGACCTGCATTCAGGTCTCTAAGATGATACGCCCCTGACAAGACATGGCACATAAGGCGTAAAGGGGAGTCATGCAGTGTTATATGCTTCCTTGTAAAGCTTCTGAAATTCTCCTATCTGAATTTCACACCAGATTTTGGAGTTCTGAATTACTTGCCCTTCCCTTCGAAGTGGAACCAATGCATTAGGAATCCTCCATTGTTCTGCTTTTCTCTTTTTGAATTTTGTACAAAGCACTGAGCATTCACAGTTTGCAGCTTTCAGTTCCGTCAGGCCTTTCCCTGTCTCTTCATCACCAAGGTTTATCTATGCATTGATAACACTCTACCAAAAACAGTATTGACAATGAAGCAATGGCATGATTATGTCAAGATTATTTTTGTGTAGTGGTTCTCTGATGAACACGTGCATCTGTGAGCATTGATAAAACACCACAAAAAAGCAAAAGTTATGGGACCATGCATATGATCACACCATGTTTCTTTTGTGTCAATTTACCAATTTTCAGGAGAATGTGAGCTAATCAACAAACCACCACATCTTCATACATAACTCTACATAGGTTGCTGTGTTTTCTCAATGCACACGCATACATTGTTGGCTACATTTTCTGGCACGCCTTGTGGCTGGCATGCTGCCATCATGAAACAGTTACCTGAAAAGGGCATGGGAAAGAGTAGGGGCTGGTTGGAGGGAAACTGAAAGGAATGACTTAAGGATATTTTTAATCCAACCTGGAGAAGAAAATTGAAAGTTGTGATATCTGCCATAAATGGAACATAATGAACACACTTAGGGTGCAGTCCTAATCCGCAGTCCGACTGGCCTGCCTCATATCCAGCCCGGGGTTGGAGCTGGCTGCACCACAACCTGGAGAAAGGGGGATCAATTCTCTTTCTTGCAGGTAATGTGACAGAGACCTGAATGGGGCTACTTGGATCTGTGCCACCAAAATCGGAGAAGGGTGTGATTGCTGGAGATCCGCGGTTCAACTCTTTTGGGCAACTGGTCTTCGGGGCAACTGGCTGCCAATTTGTTTCTGGGCCCTTTTCAAGGTGCTGGTTTTGACATTTTAAGCCCTATACCAGTGCTTCCCAATCTTTGGCAGCCCATGACACCTCCATATGCTGCAATTCAGCATGTGGCTCCCAGGCGTGACTGCCCTTGAGCTCATTGCCAGTCTCTTCTGAGCTTGGAGACCACACAGGATGCTGTAAAGAGGCTCAGGGCGGGCGGGCAGGACTTTTGCAGCATGCAAAAAGCATGCACAGGAGCGCAGCTGGCCGAGCCACGTCTCCTACCAGCCCCTGCAGCATCCCGCTTGGTCCAGCTGGCCGGCAGCCCACAGTTCTCCATGGAGTGTCTCATGACATCCTCAGGTGTCATGAAGCATAGTTTGGAAACCACTGCCCTATAAACCAGCTTCTGTATAATCCAGCTTTACCCTCTGATCATCAGAGACCCTCTTAGAGGTGTCATGGAGGTGGGAGGGTGGCAGAGATGTGAGCAGCAGTGGCAAACGGCAAGAAACTTCTTAGTAGTGGCACCAACTTCATGCTATGGGTTTTGTGGAGATGCTTTATTGCTATTTTGTATTTTATGCAGTTTGCCTGGCAGTGGATAGGATAGGACCTGAAAACTAATTCAGGTATTCAAGTCTAAAGCACTGAAGCTGCAATCTTTTCCATACACACTCCTATCTTGTCAGTAAGCCCCATTGATTCTAATGAGACTTACTTCGGAATTAAATAGGTAGGCATAGGGTTGGCTTTTGAATGAAGGTATTCAGAATGGAGGCATTCTATAGGCAAATAGCTTCGATGGTCCAACTTACTTATAAAACCACACATTCCTCTCTCACATGATCTTTAAAGGTGGAAGTTGGTCACATTCTGGCCAGGAGCAGTAAAAACTGTGACACCAAACACACTTTAGACTCAATATATTCCTCAACACTTCTTCTTCCCCTTCTCTCCCTCCTTGTCTCAGTTAATATACACCTCATCCTCACACCATATTTAGAATCACTGCATAATTCATTTTATATAGGAACACATTTACTCTGCTGCATTTATTGGAATAGTTTATGAAGGAGATCTGTATTTTGAATTCTACCTTTTTCTTGGCAATGCATAATTCAATCTGTGTTACTTCCTTTTGCTGCTTTCTAGGGTTGGCAATGGAATTTGAAGGGGAAAAAAAGTGAAATTCAAAGCAAATTTCAGGGTTCCTCTAAAAGAGGAACATCTGAGAATGTTAAAGGGAAGCCAAACAAGTTTCTAGAAAACAAGCAAAATTACATGGGGTTTGGGGGGTGGGGAGGTCTGCACACTGCTAGGGTTGGCAGCAACATTTCACACAAAGGGAAATTTAGGACGAATTTCAGGGTGACGCCTGTGAATTTTCAAGGGAAGCCAAATAAATTTCAAGGGAAGCCATAAGTGAAATTTCTCAGGGAGGGTCTCACTACAAGCTTTCAGCCCCAAATGCTGGGTGTGCTTGCTTACTTTTTTGAAAGACCTCAAGGGACCACCTGGAAGCCGGCAGTCCAACCAAGAGGCAGGGGACAGTGGCATGCCCAGTCCACGCTTTGCCTAAGGGCCGGATCGATATTCTGCGCCTCTAGCATCAGCTCTCCATCTCCTCCCCACCCATTGACCCGTCCTCCCAACACACCAGGCTCCATTTTGCAGCCATATGGGGCCACTGGAGGGTGGATGGGCCGAAACCATGTGCCTCTTCGCAGTCTTCCGCCCACACAGGAGCTCTGCACCACCCCCGCCCAATGGTAGGTTCATGACTGGCAGGGGCGGGTTAATGTTTTGCCTAGAGCAGGAGGCAGGAGAATGTTTTCTTGTGCATCTCTGAAGAAACTAATTATCATTGGACAAAAAATGATCATTTTTTTTCTTTGGAGGAGGGAGGCTCCTGCCCAAGGGGTTCTTGCCTTAGGAGTGCCTGGAGAAGCCCAGGTTGGGGGGG
>JAJKFI010000014.1:2177074-2187920 GCA_029204185.1 Lerista edwardsae
TTTTTTTTACTGTACCACATACTGAAGATTCCATCCCCCAGTATAGTCTTTAGATTTGGAAAAGATGTATTTAATGCTGATAATTAATGGTAATTGATAGAGGGCACGTATTTGGAGAGCCCAATTATAACTGAAGGGGGCAAATAAATTGCTTCCAGGGGCCACATTCAGCCTGGGAGGGCCTTATGTTTAACACCCCTGTTCTACACATTAGGTGCAATAAAATGATGCATGTCCGTCTGGAAGAAATTCATCTAAGCGATTGAAAGGTTACGCTTTTCCTTGAAAGGTTACACTTGTCCTTATAATCTGCTGTCCATTCTGTTAGCTGACCTGAGTCTGTGGTTTGGAACCTCAGAGCTGCAAGGAAGAGTTCAATGCCAAGCATGGGTGTAATTTGAACTCTGCAAGGAGCCGTTTTGCATGCTATTCGGACTGGCCCATGGCCTTCAAGTGTAGGAGTAGCAGGGGCAAGCTACGAACTATGCACGATGCCAGAAATCATGTCAGTTTCACTCCTCAGCCCAAGGTGTCATCCTGCTGCTGCCTTCTAATCATGCAGGGCAGAGGCTCATCTGAATACAGTTGGCACTGTGTTGGCAAGCTGTGCTGCAGGACCTTTGAGAAGCCCTGTGCTCCATATGTTGCCTCTTATAGCAGAACATTTTTTAATGGTGATATTAATTCAAGCACGTCTTTTTCATGGTTATGTTTGGCAATCTTTGTGTAGATCAAATAGGAATGCATGAAATCCAGGGTTGCTTTTTAAAAAAATACCTCTACTCCAGTGATATTTTTAGACTGGGACCCACTTTTTAGAATGGCCCTCATATTGGGACACACCGGAAGTGATGTCATTAACCTGGCTGTGATGTTGTGGCAGGAAGTGACATAATCAAGCAGGAAATACTGTCATTGTAACATAATAAAATGACACTCCTGAAATGCAAACTGACATTCTTGGACTGCAGCAATTGTACAACTATGAAACATCCCTGACAGAAAGCAAGATGAGGACAAAATATGATGTAAAAGCACTGAACGAAAATCAGTTTTTAAAAAAACCTTTTGAAAATTCAAACACTCACAAAAGGAATATAAGAAGAGTAAGGTCTGCAGTTTCCAAGATGGCTGCTCCCAGCTTTCCGCGACCCACCTGACATCAGGTCATGATCCATCAAGTGGGTCCTAACCAGTGGTGTCATTCAACTGATTTAGGAACAGGAACTCACTTTTGATTGGCACTTGTCGGGAACCTGGAACCAGCCATGGAGCCCGTTAGGATCCGGAACGCCCATTCTGGTCCGTTCCCCCTGAATAACATCACTGGTCCCAACCCACAGTTTGAATTAACACTATTCTAATAAATGTAACAAGACTGGTCTTGAAGCCTATGCACTCAAATGCTCATCCAATGCACTCCAATGATCTGCTAGGCAACATCCAATGCTTAGGTTGATGAATTCATCTGATGAGGAAGGGGCCAACCATCCTCTGTGCAGCTGCTAGCCCTGCCCAAGACATGTAGCTAGAACTGGATCGGGGCCCTGATATTTCTGCATGAAGCAACATTTAGTAATTAAATCAAGTTCTGAGCCTGGTGAATATGTGGCATCTGCTGAGGAAGAAATTCACTTTTGGACAACCCATTAAAAGCAATGTTAATGTAATTGTATTACGTTAGAGCTTATTCATATTTAATCATCAGGTTAGGTTTCTTTCACCTCGCAGAGCTAAATTTTTTCATACTGTCTGCTTTCATTAAATCCGAAATCTAGGCCAGTTTAGCGAGCTTTTATGGATCGTTTCATGTGACATTTGTAACTTGGCAGACACTGTGACTGTGTACACACAAAAACTGGCATCTGCAATAATAAAGCATTAAGGTGCTCTTGGTGGTTTTGCTTTTGTGTGGCTGAGGTTGCCAGTTAATACTGAAGTCAGTGCTTTGAAGCCAAGTATATTCTTCAGAATTTCAGCGAGATGAAATAAGGTCTCCACCTAGCACCAGGGTATTCATAACGTGTAGACCAGTGGTTCTCAAACATTTTAGCATTGGGACCCACGTTTTAGAATGACAATTTGTCCAGGACCCACCAGAAGTGACGTTATGGTTGGAAGTGACATCATTTTGATACCAGAGCCTGCTGCTTTCCTGAGAATGCAGCAAGAAGTTGGCTTAGTTCTCAGCAATTTTCCAATAGCAAAGTGAATCAGAAAGGAAAAAGCCTATTTACAACCTTGACACAAGCAAAGCAGCCACATAGCCCTCCCCCTTTCCATGATCCCATCCTCCCATATTTTCAATATTTTCAGTTTTGTGACCCACCTGAAATTGGCTCGTGACCCACTGGTGGGTCCTGACCCACAGTTTGGGAATCACTGGTGTAGACAGTTTACTATGGGGTGACCTTTCCAGTGGTGTAATTCTATAATTAACTACCGGAACGCAGGCGGGACTTACCCCTTGATTGACAGGGGCCCCGCGACGCGTCGCCGCCTGCTGTTCCGCCGCGGAGGGCTTATTCCGGGTGGCGCGCCCCTCCACGGCTCTCCGCAGCACCCAGCGCGCCACCCAGGCAAGCGGGCACCCCCTCCGAAGCCAGGGGTGCCCGCGCGGGGCTCAGAATGGTGGCGACGTGTCAGACCCGCGCAGCCAATCAGGCGGTAAGTCCCGCCCACCGTTCCGTTAGTTCGTTACAGAATGACACCACTGGACCTTTCCTATGTTGACCACATGGGAGGGTGATAATCTTTTTGTTTCCTTTGTGCAACCTGGATGTTTCTAAGGTATCCTCATGGTGCAATTGTTCTAACTCCTATTTGAGGAATGTCAAAAAGAAGAGAAAAAGTATTTATCAGTATTTAGAAACGGCATTCATTATCCATGCCTCAGCCTGAACCTGGACATCTTCTTGAAGGATGACTTGTTTGGGTTGGATGACCTTTGGGGTTGAGGTTGGGCTAATTGCACCTCATGAGAAGCCCATGATTCAGGCTGAAGGGTTTGTTTTATCCTCTGTAAAAGGCAAGTGGTGGTGGTGGGCAATCTGAATTAGGGCTATGTGCGGGGGGCAGAGAGAATTATCTTTTGTTCCCACCATTGTCCACATTCAGATTTCCTGGCTGAGTTTGGCCAGTGTGGGGCCATTTCTTGGCAGGGAGAAGGCAGGAGGGAGTGGAATGGGGGGGGAGAAAAGATGCTGTGCGGGGGTGAATAGGGACATGCCCAAGACTCTTCTGTCTAAACCAGTCATCATTATTGAGTTAGTCGCATATGAACTATTAGGAAAGAGAAGGGAGACAGAAACATTATGCTATAGCCTCAAAAAATTCTTAGACTTCAGAGTGCTACAAGAATCCGTCTTATATGTTTTTGTGATCTTAGGTCTGCAAGATCACTGAAAAAATATAAATAAGCTGTATTTGTATTGATCTTGCAAATACAAATAAGCTGTATTTGCAAGATCACTGAAAAAATATAAATAAGCTGTATTTGGATTCATATATTAGTATATGAATATATGGGACTAGCCTTACTTTTGCTCTTTTATAAGGAAGTTTTGTCTCCCTGCCTCTTGGAGGAAACCAGAAGAACCAATCTGAATAGCATTATTCAGAACGACATGTGATGCCAGACATAATTTCCATTCCATTCACTCAAGAATCCAGATTTGTCTGCACTTGTACACACCTCAATGTATCCTCACACCCAGAGGTCTGTATCTCATTTTTGTGTTTCTTTCATCATCCTTTATTTATTTATTAAGGCTAGGGACACCTGGGGACAAAAATCTATCTAACCTGAGTAAAAGCATCTCTTTTTTCCCTAGTGTACGATACCATAACTTTTGAGTTTGCTCACCCAGCATTATTTGTTTAATAGAAATATTTTCCATACCACCTGATTCTGGCAGAAAGTCAAAAATTTGCATTTATATGAGGTAGTTTATCAAATATAACATACAGAAGTCTGTTAAATACACATTGCATTTTGTTTGTGAGAAAATCTGTTCATATTTAATGTAGTTTTTTTTTTAAATTAACCTTAATGAAAGCTTCTGAAAATTGTTGTTCTAAGCATTTGAAATATGCAACAAGAACTGGTGGAAGACGTAAACATGTTTTCCATTATATGTTATCAGATAGCCCAAAATTACTTCAAAGAAGAAATGTGGGACGAAGTTAAATTAGAAAGATAAGAAAGCATTTAGTTAAACAGCAAAGGTTTTTAGAAGAGTAAAGCATCTGACAGTTAACCCCAGCATTTTATAATCTCCTACTGAGTGGGACAGGAATGGTTGGGAGTAGGGGAGATAGAGCAAGAGCAAGAAAGCAACTTTAGTTTTTGTATACTCTCGTAGTCTACCTAAACGCACGCACAAGTACAGTTAATCAGATAAACACTGAAAACAAAGGCATTTTTTGTCATATTATATACCGGCTTCATCCTTTAATTACTTGCATGTGGTAATTAACATTTACCTTTAACATTTCTGTTGCTAGGTGTTGGTAAAGCTTCCATGTATAACCTGGGTAGAGGACAAGCGCATCAGAGGGATGTAGGAGTAATGTCTTTCATCAGAAACAGATTACACCCTACTTCGATCAGCTTTTGAAGCCATCCAAGCGGTCCCAAGTCACTTATACACCTGAATTCTTCTCTGAGTTTCCTTCTCAGAAGCACTTTCAAGTTGCTTCAGAAAATAATTTGGGAATATGATTAAAGAGCTTCTACGTTTCCATTGAAAACAACTCCGGTTAGGTGGCAAATGCTTCAGTTGTGGTTTTTGAACTCACCAGAGTTTAAAGGACTGTTTGGAGATCCGTTTGGGAAAGGTGAGTTCCTGAGAAGACAACACAGACGTGTCCATAGATGTGCCTGGTCACAAATGCAGTGCCAGGTCCAGGTTGTGGGGGGCCCCTGCTGCAAAGACCTGCCCTGGTCCCCCTCCTGATGGTGCCCTTCATCTGACACCTGCTGCTGCCATTGGTACTGAAGGTTCAGGGGCTGGTCATGCAAAGTGGACCTTCTGATGGAGTAGGTCCTTGGCCATGGCATGATCTGATCAACTCCTAATGCCAACTGAGTGCAAATGCGTCAATGGATCCAGAGGTGTTCCTACCGGGGGGGGGGTACGCAAAGTTTTGCAGGAGCCTGTGTAATGCAGTCCCTCCCCCTCACCTCCAGAGCCATTCCTGGCTCTGACAGCGGAGCCAACTCTCCAAGCCACGAATGGCTCCAGAGGCGAGGGGAAAAGGCTGCTTTACATAGGAGCTCAGGCTCTTTAAGTCTTGCAAGAGCCTGAGCTCCTATGTTTTGCCCCCCTATAGGAACACCACTGTATGGATCACATCCCATGGCTGAACCAGGCACACCCCAATGCACCATGTCCCATGGGCTTAGCAACACTGAAGGATATGCAGAGTTCCATTCATGCAGGTTCTTTACCATTCTCCTCTATGAACAGCAGGTGACTATTACAGGTGTGTTTAGGAATACCTGTCTGCACCCAAAGCATGCCTTTGGAGGTAGCATGACCTTATGAGACCTCATAGTTTGCTTATATAAACAAGGAACATTACATGAGAACTACATGCTGTTTGAAAGCATTCCTGCCTGGTGGGGAGGGAGCCCTGATGGAGTCGTGGTTAGCTAGTATGCTTCTGGATTGACAGGTCATGGGTTAAATCCAGATGAGGGTCATCGAAGCCTGGTGTTAGTCCAAATGAGTCCAGCATTAATGCTGAGAAATCCTTGAAATGAGCTCACCACCTGTCTACTGGCCTGCAGAAATCCGACTTGTATAGGTTCGGTTTAAAACCTGATGCTTCTTTGGGTTTACAATATGAGCATGTTGCTAAATTGAAAGACTGAAGTAGGTAATCTGGCTTTCAATTTCAATTACTGCTAGTATCCCTTAAACTTCTTTCCTGCTACCTAGGATTTTTTTTCTTTCAGAAAGAAGCCCAAATCCTTCTCATTGTAATACTAATACCTATAGGATAGCTGTGTGCTTAAACTACAATACGGAACCTATTCCCCTTCACTTATGTTACATGACATGTTTGCAGGGTTTACCTTTGGATAGATGCTGCACAAATCAATCTGCACTTTATGTCAGAGGTTAGTTGCAGTTAGATTATGTTTTGCTCTGATCTGCATTTGGAGGTAAATACAGCCAGTAAAGTACTTGTTTATGTCCCATTAGGCTGGCTTTCATAACAGCTGTGACATTCTCTCCAGATTCCAAAAGCAAGATTTTTTTTTTCAGTGAATATACATTGACCTCCTTCTATGTTCAGTGGGCTCATCTCATGTATGCACTTACAACTTGTAAGGTTGCTATTGTGTTCTCAGATACTCGAGGTCTGAGTCATTGACAGAAAATACACACACTTTTTGTAAGTGTATAATAGCTCATCTCAGGCCACTAATAGATTTAACCTTGTGCATTTTGTAGATCTTTCAAAGTATTATGGTTTGAAGGTCAACTTCTCTGTCTTACTGCAAAGGAAAAGCAAAGAAAGGAATAAAAATGAAAAAGAATTAATTCTTCAAAAAGTTTATACAAATCAAAACCCTGCAGTTTCACACTGAGAACAAAAGAAGCATATTAAACACCAAAGTTTATCAAGACAAATTAGGTCCCAGTTTCAAATTTTCTTTAATCTTTTGCATCTGAACGGGTTTTTTTTGCCTCATGCTGTTTTCCCTAGTTAAATGTTAAAATGAATTCTAGCCAATACCATTGACTTCCTCCCTTAAAAATATTGAGACACATAATAAAAAATTAATTACTTCCCCTAATTTCCGTGTGATTCTTTAAAAAGATGTAAAATTCATTTAAAGTAAGTGGTGACTTTGTCTTTGAAGATCACGACAATTAACATGGATCAAAGCGTAGGTTCTGTAACGATGATAGCTTATTAGCATAATGAAATTAACTTAGAGACAAGAATCTTTAATAGGTACAACAAAAACGCTTTAATAATACTCGAAGAAAATTATGTATTTGCTAGAAGTACAACAGTTTCAGACTTACTATCCAATTAATAAGTTGTTAATTATTTTTTTCCCCAAACAATGTGCACTTTAAGTTAACATCTGTCCATTGGATAACACTCTTCTATGGCACTTTTTGGGACAGAGTGAAGAAATGTAAGTTTGTTGTACTTGAAACACATTTTGAGTCTCTTCTTTGGGGGAAAAAAAAAAAAAAAGATCTCGTATTCCATAATAAATTTCCTCCTACATCCTAGCCAATTAAAGAGAAGGATTAATTCCATGATCTATTTTATTTATTTATTTATTATTAGATTTTTACCCCGCCTTATTGTGCCCGAAGGCACCCAAGGCGGCATTACAATATATATATAAAAACAATATAACAATTTACAATTAAAAACAATTAAAACAGAATTAAACAATACAATCAAAAATTAAGAACACAATTAAAAACAAATTTAAAAACAATATAAAAACAACAAGCCCCGTGGGTTATAATAAACCAGCCCGCCTGTCAACGGTTAAAAGCTTTTTGGAATAAAAAGGTCTTCAGCCCCCGCCGAAATATAAACAAAGAGGGAGCAGTTCTCAATTCTAAGGGGAGGGTGTTCCAGAGTTGGGGGGCCACCACCGAAAAGGCCCTCTTCCTGGCCGCCGCCCCTCTCACTTCTCCTGGTGGCGGCACAGTCAGGAGGGCCCCCCCAGATGATCTAAGAGTACGGGTTGGATTATATGGAAGAAGGCGGTCCCTCAAATACCCCGGACCCGAGCCGTAAAGGGCTTTAAAAGTCAAAACTAGCACTTTGAATTGGGCCCGGAACAGAACCGGCAGCCAGTGTAGTCGCCGAAGCAGCGGCTCGACAGAGTCAAACCGACGTGCTCCAGCAACCACCCGAGCCGCCGCGTTCTGTACTAGTTGTAATTTCCGGACCGTCTTCAAAGGCAGCCCCACGTAGAGCGCATTGCAATAATCTAATCTAGATGTCACTAGGGCATGGGTCACAGTGGCCAGGTCCGCACAGCTCAGGTACGGCCGCAGCTGGCGGATCAGCCGAAGCTGAGCAAAGGCTCCCCTGGCCACAGCCGCCACCTGGGACTCCAGGTGTAGCTGTGAATCCAGGAGAACCCCCAAGCTGCGAACCTGCTCCTTCAGAGGAAGTGCGACCCCATTCAGAGCAGGACGATAGTCCAATACCCGAGCCGTGGATTTCCGAACCAAAAGCACCTCTGTCTTATCCGGATTTAATTTCAGCTTGTTCGCCCGCATCCAGCCCCCAACTGCCTCCAGACAGCGATCCAGGACCTCAACCGCCTCCTCAGAATCAGGGGGAAAGGAGAGATAAAGTTGGGTGTCATCAGCATATTGATGGCACCCCACTCCAAACCCCCGGAAGACCTCTCCCAGCAGTTTCATGTAGATGTTAAACAGCATGGGGGATAAGATGGAACCTTGCGATCTAGAGGGAGGAATGGGTAATGCTCTTAATTGCAGCTGTAGTGTCTGATACATATGTCTGGGTTTATCTGTACTTTTGATAGCACTTCCTATATTCCGCAATTCACATGCTTTTGTGCTGTGCTCGTCTGCTAATTGCAGCTAAATATATAATAAATTCTGCAGTGAAAATACAACACTTCTCAGCATTTATATGACCTTTAAAAAAAGAGGTATCCCTTGCTTTAAAATGTTTTTATTTTTCAAATAATTCATCAATAAGAGTTTGCTCGTAAGCAACAGGGTAGACTAACAACTGTTCTAATAGTTGAAAATCTAAATAGCATACTTTTTTCCCATTTCAGAAGCTGTATGTAGCCTCAAGCCGTCCTGGCCATTTGCTTCAGCATAGGAAAGGCGGGGTATAAATGAAATGATAACCCGGTAACAGCCACAATATGAAATACCTATTCCAAATGTGAACTGGTTCTAGACATACCAGGAAATCATGACTATCAGAATGAGCCTTGGAGAACTGTGGGCTCATGCACTTTCCATCCACCTCCTTCACGTACAAAAGGAGGAAAGAATAAACTGGAATATCCAATTCCCCATGGAAATGAGAAGCTGCCTGGTTTGATGTCATTCTGTCTGAACCCTGTCAGAGCAAAATCTGCTACACATCCATGTATAAAACCCAATAACATCTGGCTGTCCATTGCACACTTCCTATGACATAGGAACTTTGTTCAGCTTCTGAAAAATGTTACCAAAGAACATGGCAAGAGGGCCACAGGTTAGCATTTTTTTTTTAAAAAAAAGCATTGTTCTTGAGCTTATCTATACAACCAGAAGTTCTTTTATCAGCCCAAGTGTCTGCGGCAATGGCTCAGAAATAGGTTACATGCAATTTGTTTTAACTTTATTAAAAAAAAATTGAATTTGATTGAATTTCTAATACTAAAGTCCTCATGTTTCACTAAATTATGTACCACTTTGGTAAGAATTCCTTTACAGACTATAAAGAGCACACCAGGAATCGAACCAATTTGTTTTGCCAACTCATCATTTTAGAAAAAAGCCCAATTCTGTTGAAATTCTCCTGCACCAATATGGCGAGGCCAGCACAGCTTGTGCTGTATCCCTTGAGGCAGTTTTGCAGTCTGGAGGTCTCCTTGAGGTAAGCCTCTGATGGATTCTCCTAGGAACCAGAGGCATACAAACAGCGGAAGAGCTTTTAACTGTTCGTTGCCGAAATCAGCACGACCAAACACAGACTAGGCAGCCCAATCCTACACTTCCCCAGTGCCCAGGGTTACAGCAGCACCAAAATGGATGCCGTTGTATCTTGTGGGGCCAGAGAAGCAGCCAGAGGTCTCCTCAAGGTAGCATCAGTTCTCTTACTATATGTAGCGCCACAGTGATCCTGATGGGTCTGCTCAGATCTGTGTCTGCTGTTGCGTGGGTGCAGAGCCAAAGAAGCATGTGTCGGCCTCC
The DNA here is from genome assembly GCA_029204185.1 of Lerista edwardsae. Classification (NCBI taxonomy): domain Eukaryota; kingdom Metazoa; phylum Chordata; class Lepidosauria; order Squamata; family Scincidae; genus Lerista; species Lerista edwardsae. The sequence continues at coordinate 2,187,016 of JAJKFI010000014.1, forward strand.
ACAGGCCGGGAGGGGGGTGGGATGTTCAGGATTCAGCAGCAGACTCTGATGCCATCCCTACTCCCTTGTGGGTCTAAACTTCCCCCTGGGCCTCCCTCCCTTTGCCCAGTTCTGCTCCCCCACACCCTTACTCTGCCCTGAAAAGCCTTGCCACCAATTGGCAGCGATACTCACCAGCTCTTCAGCCAATCAGTTATCTTGGCACTGAGGTCTAGCATCAATTGGCGCTGGACTCATTGCCAGCAGTACGCTCATACCACCAGTGCCAGAGTGCCTTACGGAGCTTTTGCGACACCTTGCGCCCGTGGTACAAGCACACGGCTGCTGCTGGCCTTGATAGAATTGGGCCCTAATGTTGCAGTTTCACATCTCACAGTCCAGAACTGGTTGAAACTGGCATTCCGTCTCTCCGTCTCAAGATCAGATAGAGCACCTGTGTGTCCTTCAGCAGACAGCTTCCCAGCTTGTTAGGGCAACTAGCTTGGATAGTAGCTGTACTCCCTTTCTGATAGTGTAGCACAAGCAGGCAGTTTCACACGGGAAGCCCTGGCTGCAAACACTGCACATTCCCATGAGATCATAGTGTTCTAAGGGTCACCCCATTGGGTAAGATGGGGCACAAGGGGTCTTCAGGTATCCACCTACCAGATACACTCTGGTTGCATCCCTTTGTTCTGGTGTTAGAAGGAGTTTTTCACTGTGTGTGCTTAAGATGTAAAGCTGCACTGAAACTGCCGCCTGCGAGCGGCAAAGACTTCACCGGCTTTCCTAGCCGGCAGATTGAACCTTTGTACCTTTCTTACTTTCGCTACAATAAAGAGACTTTGTTATGGAAATGTGGCGATTGCTTCAATCCTTCGCTTCGGAGCGCTAAGGCAAGCGCTGGAATGGGTCTCCAAGCCCCC
>JAJKFI010000014.1:2187930-2209175 GCA_029204185.1 Lerista edwardsae
CCCCCAACTCTGCTGCTATTTTCACAAATACACAACACCTAAGTCACCAGAACACTTTTTTTTTTAAATGCCCAAATAATGAGTTAAAAACACAAGTGAGATAAATGTCTTCAAACTTAGTGAGAACAAGGCCACATGTGAAGAAGAGTTGGTCACAAGAAAAGGAGTTTGTGATCAAGTTCTACATAGTCATGATTGTTTGGCGTATAAATCTAATTCCTCAGAAAATTCTTACAGTTAAATAATATTTTAGGTCAATTTTTCATTTTTTATTCCCTTTGAAATAACCCCATTTCCCTGTTAATATGTTGTTGTTGTTGTTGTTGTGAGTCCTTGCCTTCTGTGGCTGCTTTCAGTTGTGTCCTGGATTTGACATTTCCCTGTTGGTTCCATTCTTTTAATGCTGTTCTTTTCTGTTTTCGGAACAAATTACGGTAGACTCCCATTTGCATGGAGTGAAAAACATCCTCCAGTCACGGGGATGTCACAAATACATATTTTCTGTCTTGCAGCTCCAATCTAGTTTGATCAAACCTCCACACTAGCATTTGGGGCTGGCATCGCCGTGGGAAGGCTAGGCTAAGCTACCGTCATTTGGACTTTTCAAAGCTGTAATCTTGGCCCAAGTAATGAGCTGGTAGGCCAAGCTAAGTTTGGGGTTCAGATGGTGAACCTCGTTCAGTACAGAGTGAGCTGATGTTACATACAAAAGCACATGTGTTATGTCATATGCAGGACTGTCACCTTTCCTTCCAGGTTTCCCTGGAAATTAAATCTTCCTTCAACTGCGTATGTAATTACAGATTCCCAAATTGCACCTCTCTTCCAGTGTGGAGAATAGGAATTGAGGGCTGCAGGTGTGCCTGATATTGAGGGACATGATAGGAAAGAAAAGTGATTCACAGGTACAGGAAAACCCCTCCTCCTTCCTGCCTCAAGCCAGGTATCTGTCTCAGGGCGCAATCCTAATTTGAATTAGGCCAGCATAAACTAAGCCAGCAAAGTTTGGCCAGTACAAGGGGCACTGTAAAGTATGTTTGGACCACTCTCAGAGTCAGAGAGGCCAGCCCACAGACATGAGCCATCCTCCCTGACTCCAAGAGTCGTCCATACACGCTTTATGGTGGCCCATGTGCTGGCCAAACTTTGCTGGCTTAGTGTATGCGAGCCTAACTCCAGTTTAGGATTGCGCTCTCTCAGTCAGGGAGGGGTACTGTGTGACTGATCTCAGGGGAGGGGGCTGACAGGTAGAGAAGAGGTAGGATGGATAGATAAGTTCTTGCCTGAGAAATCCTTTTCCTCTCCAGCCTTCTCTTTTCACGCTCGGACATTTTGTTGTTGACCTAGTTTCATGTCCTCCACAATCATATATGGACTCTACTGCTCATTGGGGAAAGATGGGGCTGATTGTGTACCCACTGTTAATATCTGGAATGTTTTTAATAAAATAAATAGGTGCATCCCACAATTTTGGGCACAATGTTCAATGCACACTTAAAACAAACTTTTGTTCAATGAAACGGCTTTAAGGGACTCTGCTTCCAGTCATAGAAATCACAAGAAGGTGTGTCAAAATGTCATCTGCACTGATACTCTGGCTTGGCTACATACATATAAAGCATGGTTCAGTCATTAGTCCCCTGTGGTGGACCCAAGTGCCACCCACATATTCCCAATTGGCACAAATGTTACATATAATACAGTCTTGTAAGGGTTTAGTACAGCTTAGTTCCATATCTTCTTGTGGCTGTCCTATTATTTACTTGGGGGAGGGGGAATGCCCCCAGGAGCAGTGCCCACCACCAAGCCTCTGTCTCTGCTGCTGCCATCACTGCTGCCACCCGCCCTCCAGGGCCATCTTGAGGGCCGGGCAGGCAGCTCGCAATGCCCCGCTGGCCTCTGGAAGGTCGTTGTCAGAAAACCCAAAGTATTGCTTAAAGGCCTTCCGAAGGCGTTAGTATGCTTTCGGAGGCCAAAAGGGTGTCATAGAAGGCTCCAGAATGCCAGGTAGGTTGGTGGCAGCAGTTGCTATGGGGGGTGGGGGAATGAGAGTCTACAGTCCTGGCCTGGGGCAGAGAATGGGACAGGGACCCAATTGACTGTTCTATCAGATCGTCCTCCAGCTATCCTTACATGAAGTTTGGGCTTTGACCAGTGATGGGATCAGCTAACGACTCGGGGGAATGCTGGGCGGGCAGCAGGAAGGCTGGGCAGGACTTCCGGGTGATTGACAGCCCGTCCGTCCGGGTCCGCCGCCTGCCTGCCCACTGCATGGGCTGCCCTGGCCTTGGAGGGGGTGCCCGCTCGCCAGGGGGGACACGGGTGGGGGCCCACGGGTGCCAGGGCACGCAGCGGCGGGGCACGCCACCCGGGGACAGCCCGTGCGGCAGGCGGGCAGGCGGGCGGCGGACCTGGACGGACAGGCCGTCAATCACCCAGAAGTCCCGCCCAGCCTTCCTGCTGCCCGACCAGCGTTCCCCCGAGTCGTTAGCTGATCCCATCACTGGCTTTGACTATCATCGTGGTTTTTGGTTTTGTTTTATTTTTTTAAAGGAAACCGTTCTTTCAAAACATTTGTTTCACTTTCATAACTCCCAAGAGGGAAGCAGGGCTGTGAAATCAAGGCTTCAGTGTCAAACTTTGTAAAATAAAAGCATTTTTAAGTGCAGATCAGCTGTGGGGGGTGAAGGTTCCCGCTGTTCTTTATTTGGGGTGAGAGTGGATGTGGTTGGGCAGCAACAGCCGCAAGCCCCAGAATCTATAAAAAGCAGCTTGGACCGCTTTAAAGAGGGATTCGACAAACTCAAAGATGATAGGTCTGTCGGCTGCTTTAGCTGAATGGAAGTATCAAGTTCAGAGATAAAATATCTCTGGGTACAGACCGCTGTGAACTGTATACTGCTGGCCATGCTCAGAATAGAATCATGAGCTGGTTTAACCTGTTTGTTTCACCCAGGATGCTCTTTTGACCCTGTAGCAGCATAGAAGCGGAGTGACATGCCTGGGGAATGTGGCGTATGGGTCAGGGCCAGTTTTCCCACTATCTTCCACGTTCCACCAACTTAGACGGGGCACCTGCTGGTATGCTTCCTCTTTCTGTCCGTCTGTTTCTCTCTCTCCCAGTCTGATCATATATGCTCCTAAGTGGAAAAGCAGAAACATGACTTTTGGCAAAAACAAATTTGTTTAAATAGATGCATCTTTTTAAAAGACGTATGCTTCTGTGGCAGTGATACACAGCCCAGTCCTAGCTAAGCTCCTTGTGCGGTGATGCTGGCATGACCTCCAATGCGTCCCATAGGATGCTTTGGCCAATGGAGGTCTCCTTGGGTCTCCTGAGTTTTGGCCAATGGAGGTCTCCTTGGGTAAGATGACATTTGTTCCCTTACCCTGGGATAAGCCCCAGAATCCCAATCCCAAAGAATCCAATCCCAAAGAAGGGCAATGCCAAAGATTGCTCGAACTACCGCACCACTGCACTCATTTCACATGCTAGCAAGGTGATGCTCAAAATCCTACAAGCTAGGCTTCAGCAATATGTGAATCGAGAACTACCAGATGTACAAGCTGGCTTCAGAAGAGGCAGAGGAACTAGAGATCAAATTGCCAACATTCGCTGGATCATGGAGAAAGCAAGAGAGTTCCAGAAAAACATCTACCTCTGCTTCATTGACTATGCTAAAGCCTTTGATTGTGTGGATCAAAACCAACTGTGGCAAGTTCATGAAGAGATGGGAGTACCAGACCACCTGATCTGCCTTCTGAGAAACCTGTATGCGGGTCAGGAAGCAACAGTTAGAACTGGACATGGAACAACCGACTGGTTTCAAATTGGGAAAGGAGTACGACAAGGCTGTATACTGTCACCCTGCTTATTTAACTTATATGCAGAGTACATCATGAGGAAGGCAGGGCTGGATGATTCACCAGGTGGAATCAAGATTGCTGAGAGAAATATCAACAACCTCAGATATGCAGACGATACCACTCTAATGGCAGAAAGTGAGGAAGACCTAAAGAACCTTCTGATGAGGGTGAAAGAGGAAAGTGCCAAAATTGGCTTGAAGCTCAACATTAAAAAAACTAAGATCATGGCAACCACTCCCATCACTTCCTGGCAAATAGAAGGGGAAGAAATGGAAGCAGTGACAGATTTTATCTTCCTGGGCTCCAAGATCACCGCAGATGGTGACTGCAGCCATGAAATTAAAAGACGTTTACTTCTTGGGAGGAAAGCTATGGCAAACCTAGACAACTTCATAAAAAGCCAAGACATCACCCTGCCAACAAAGGTTCGCATAGTATAGTCAAAGCTATGGTTTTCCCAGTAGCAATGTGTGGCTGTGAGAGCTGGACCATAAGAAAGGCAGAGTGCCGAAGAATAGATGCTTTTGAATTATGGTGTTGGAGAAGACTCTTGAGGGTCCCCTGGACTGCAAGGAGATCCAATCGGTCAATCCTCCAGGAAGTCAAGCCTGATTGCTCCCTGGAAGGAGAAATCCTGAAGCTGAAGCTCAAGTACTTTGGCCACCTCATGAGAAGAGAGGACTCTTTAGAAAAGACCCTCATGCTGGGCAAGATCGAAGGCAAAAGGAGAAGGGGGCGGCAGAGGATGAGATGGTTAGGATAGTGTCACCAAAGCAATGAACATGAAATTGGATGAACTCAGGAAGCTAGTGGAGGACAGGGAGGCCTGGCGTGCTGTGGTCCATGGCGTTGCGAAGAGTCGGACACGACTTAGCGACTGAACAACAACAACAAAGCCCCCGAAGCCACAATGGGTCCACTTGGACCTGCACTTGCGATATTGCTGGTGCAAGTCCACATTGATTCATGCAGGTGGATTGGGCCCAGGAAAGAAGTTTGGATATGGCCCGGACTGGCACTGCCAATCCCTCCTCCTCCCAGGCCAAATCTGCTCATCCCCTACTCATCTCCTCCCTATTCCACCCCCCTGCCCCCCTGCCCCTGTGCTGGACTTACAATGCAAACATCCTAATGGCTTCCAGCCCATCCATGCAGGAAGGACCCAGCCTTCATGTGGGCACACTGGCACCCTGTGCTGTTGTAACGTGCTTTATGATGCTTTCGCAACAGTGCACACCAACAGAACGTGCATTCCACCGGTGCATCTTTAGTAAGAATCAGACTAAAAATTTGCCTTGTTATTGCCTTTTCTCTCAAAATAGTGCATAGGAACCCGAGAAGAGCCTTGCTGGATCAGGCCAAGGGCCCAACTGGTCCAGCTATCTCACCTGTATGAGGAATACCATGTATGCCTCTGGGAGCACACAGATAACAAGATACCACTATTCTGTTGCCACTCCCTTGCACCTCGCATTCAGCGATAGGCTACTTCTAATATTGTACCTGGAGGCTGCATGCAGTCATCATGACTTGTAACCTGTGATGGACCTTTCTTCCTTAAATACGCTCAATCTCCTTTTAAAGACATCTAGACCAGACATCTAGATTGTAGCATCCTGTGGCAAGGGGTTCCACATATGACTCTAGTACCAAATAGAAGGTGACTATTTATCCACAACAGCACCTGTAAATGTTGAGCTTTTTGCTTCTCCCAATTGTCAATAACTACTTGTACTATATGCTGTGAGCCAGGTGACTGTAAAAAGTGTGGCAGGTAGCAGAATTCACTGCCCTGATCAATCTGCTCACTTCACCAGCCATTCCCAGATTTTGATGCATTTTGATGATGTCATGATGAGATGCAAATGACATGCGGAATCTTCAGGCAGCAACTGAACTCTTTACAGTTGAAGACAAACAGCAGACAAACCGATACAGGGCCAGGGAAATGTGTTCTGTGGACATGTGGGCGGTCGCTGCTTGGCAGTGGACAGTTGGCACAAGGTGCTGTGGCTGTTGCTCTCACTCTGAAAGTTTACTTTCACTGTATAACGTAAGGCAATTGGGCAGGTGCAACCAAAGGCTACAAAGATGAAACAACAGCATACACAGGAAACACCTGAGGGGAAAAAAAAAACAACTTACAACGCTACGTCACAGAGCTGCTACATCTAGAGCAACAGAAACAGTACAGCAGCGTGACAAAAGACTACACGATAAGAGAGACAGGGCTGCTACATCTAGAGCAACACAAACAGTACAGCAGCGTCACAAACGACTACAGGATATGAAACAGAGGGCTCCTACATCTAGAGCAACAGAAACAGTACAGCAGCGTGGAGGGGCCAAATAAACACCCGGTCACCGCCGGGTAATTTTTAACAACAACAACAAAATGCCTGGGGGTGGCCGAAAACCACTGGGGGGGGGGCGCGGTCAGGGATGGGACATATAAACACCCGGGCGCAAATAGGTGTCCCGCAGGCAAACCGATGCAGGGCCATCTGTATGGCTGGTGACTGGGGGGGGGTCAGGGATGGGACATATAAACACCCGGCACACATGTGAGTGGGGGTGGGTGGGATGGGACATATAAACACCTGGGCACACATGTGAGGGGGGGTCAGGGATGGGACATATAAACACCCGGGCACACATGTGAGGGGGGGCAGGGATGGGACATATAAACGGGCCATCTGTATGCCTGGTGAGTGGGGGGGGGGTCAGGGATGGCACCTATAAACACCTGGGCGAAGCCGGGTACATAAAAGCTAGTACAATGATAAAACACAGCCTCCCAAATTTCACTGTATAATCCCACACTGATGGGGAAGAGAGAGCATGATGGAATTTACAGTTTGCCTTACACAGATTTCCTTTCCTATAATTCAGCACAAACTGGATAACTGTGATGATGGTACAAGCAAAACTTCATTTGGATGAATTTTGTCTACCTCAGAATGCCAGGTGCAAGGGAGTGGCAAGTGGATGCATGCATCTTATTGTCTTGGATGCCCCCTGAGGAATCTGGTGGGCCACTGTGAAATAGAGGAAGCTGGACAAGATGGGCCTTTGGCCTGATCCAACAGGGCTCTTCTTATGTTCTTATGTGTCTGTCCTCTATGCCAGTGGTTCCTAAACTGTGGGTCGGGACCCACCAGTGTGTCATGAGCCAATTTCAGATGGGTCGCAAAGCACCTGCGGCAGCCATATTGAAAATATGGGAAGAAGGGATGCTGGAAAGAGGGAGGGGTGTGTAGTTGTTCTGCTTGTGCCAAGGTTGTAAATAGGCCTTTTTCTTTCTGATTCTCTTTGCTAATGGAAAATGGCTAAGAAATAACCCAACTTATTGCTGCATTCCCAAGAAAACAGCAAGCTCTGGCATCATTTCCAGCCATGACATCACTTCTGGTGGGTCCTGGACAGACTGTCATTCTAAAAAGTGGGTCCTAGTGCTAAAAGGTTTGTGAGCCACTGTTGTATGCTATGCAATGCATTCCAGTTTTTGAAAGAACAGGGGACTGAAAACCCAAAGACAAAGAAGTACCATAAAAAGCATTAGAATTGCTGCTAACAAATAAAACCCATAGCACTCAAAATTGCTCTGTATGCTGGAAGTCATTATGAAATATTATTTCTTTATGATTCATTCAGATATTCTATGCTGCAGTCTCTGTTGGCTAAACACCCAAAGTACCTTACCAAGTAAAAACAAAAACAATCTTTTTAGACGTTTAGCTATCACGACTAAACAAGCTGAAAAATGCTAGCAACTGTTAAGAAACACAAATGATGCCAGCTAACTCACCAGGACAAATAAATTACAAAGTAATACTTGGGCAGGGCCTGGAATTTGGAATGTCTGGGACTAAAACAATTACCCAATTCAGGACAAAAAAGAAATCATTTTTCCCCTGTTACACATACTTAGTTTTTCTTAACTTAGAGAAGGTACCTGGACCCTGGGGCAGGAAACGGAGACAGAGGTAAACAGGGATAGAAAACGCAATCATCTCAATAATAGATACCTTAGTTTGCAGAAGCTTGCGGCTCCGTTTTCTAGCACAATGGATTTATAAGTATTGTTTTAATAAATCAAAGGGATTTATCCCTTCAAACTTTACTGCAACGTACAGTTCTTATGTTGAAAATAAACTGTTTATTTAAACAAGGGTTTAAAATGTTTTTTTTACATGTAATTAATTTTACATTCCTACATAAGGACACTGCACATTGTGATGATGATTGCATGCCCGAGTTGGGGGGGGGGGACAAAAAGGATTGTGCTACCACTGTCCTGGGTCCCACTTACTATACACATTCAATACAACTTGTTGAAGGACTTTTCACACAGACATTACACATGGGTAGGTGGCTTTGTCCACTTGATTGGGAAGTCTCCATGTTCCAATGTACATTGACATGCCTAATCAACCTCTAATGGCTGTGACTCTCTCTTGGAATATGTGCGAGATATTCTCCAAGACTGACCTGGCTACAGTACTCCAAACCAGTTTTCCCATCAAATGGCAGAAGAAAACATGTAATATTGCAAAAAAGCTATTTGTTAGCACAGACTGAGAGCGCAATCCCAACCTGGAGTTAGGCTGGCACAGTTACGCCAGCAAAGTTTGGCTGACATAAGGGACACCGTAAAGCAGTGGTCAGGGAACAGGGGTAAATTACCCCAAATGGGGTAAAAATGGAATTCCTGGGGGTAATGGACAGATAGGAGTATGCCCCGCCCCCCTTTTCCCTCATCCTTCCTTCATGACCAACGTTCTCTTTTCTGACCAGTGGGAAGTTCCTCTCACGCTTGATGGATTTCCCTTGCTTCCAATAGGAGATTAGAAGCGGCAAGGTATTTGGCCCCCAATAGGCAGCGCCCCCCTCCCTTCCCAGGCAGCGAAGAAGGCCGTAGTTATCGATCCTGCTGCTGGTAGAGGGAGAAGGAAGCAACAGCAGAGAAAATGGCGGCTGTGGCTGCAACTGCAGCGGTGCTGGGTGATGGGGGAGCCGGCGAGGCCAAGCCTATTCTGGGCAGCGAGGCCGGCGCAGACCCACTCCCGGCTGGCACTCAGGCAGCCATGGAGTTGGCGGTGCTCGACGCCAGGGAAGAGCCCGAACCAGCTCTGGGTGGGGAGGCCGAGGAGCTGCCACCGTCGCCGCCACCCAAGAGCCCGGCAGGGATGCGAGATGTGCAGGCACGGGGGAGGCTCTGGTGAGCAGCTGAGGTGTGTGCGTGTGCGTGCATGTGCCCGCAGGCGCGTGTGTGTGTGTGTTGAGAGGACTTCTGTGGACGTGCCTCTTTGCTTGTGAGCAGCTAGGGCTCTCCCTGGGTTTGCCTTGTCTTGCTGTCCCAAGGAGTGGGGCGGGTGGGTGAGCGAGCGGGGGGAGGGCTGGGGTGCCTGCGCCTGTGCAGGGAGTCAGGGACACAAAGAGAGGCGGGAGGCAACAAGGCAAGGCGAACAGCAGAAAACAAAAACAAAATCAGAACTGCTGTTGCTCGCCTCTGTGTGTGTGCGTGTGTGTGTGCGTGAGTGAGAGAGACAGAGAGAGCCAGCCAGCCAGACCCAATCTGAATTCATTATAGAGAGAAATCTTAAGTCCAAGCACCTAAACCTGTTGTCAAAAAAAAACCTGTTGTAACCCAGAAGGGTTGAATTCTATTCTCTCAAGGTCTGCAGGTGTACCCAAACTCTTTACAATTTCATATTTACATAGCATTAATTAAGCTCATTAATTAATCAAATAAAAAGCAGTGGGTTCCAATATGTAATTTTTTTTCTTTTGTTCTGGCGGGGGAGGTGGGGTAACGTCAAGGGGATAACATTGGCGTATCTAAATATATTTTGGGGTAAAAGGTAAAAAAGTTCCCTGACCCCTGCCGTAAAGTATGTTTGGACCACGCTCTGCGTCAGAGAGGCCAGCACACAAATATATGCTGTCCTCTTTGAGAGTGGTCTAAAAGTGCTTTATGGTGGCTCTTATGCCGGCCTTACTTTGCTGGCCTAACTGTGCCAGCCTAACTCCAGGTTAGGATTACACTCATAGTTTCCTCCCTCACTCTGCCCAGGTACAATCAAACACATGCCCTGCCAGAGGTCTCCACTGACAGCTGTAGGGACAAAAGTCCCTAGGGCTGACCCCTTTTCTCTCTTCCTGGCTTAGCAACTACATATTAACTTACAAGTATCAAAACAAGACCTTAATAAGGGAAGGTTCTGAGATTCCCTTTAGGCTGAGAAGAGACTGAAGGTGAGAGGAGAACACTTGGTGGTCTGGGGCAGTAATTAACTCCAGGCGTAAGGTAGTGAATAGCAATATCATCCTAATGCGGCTCACAGCCAGCTTTTCTTCTCCACATTGTTATTAAGAGTACGTCGGACAGAACAAAAGCAAACAGGCCCTTCATGTCTGAGGTAGGAAATAGGTCCTCAAATGTTACTAGATTGTCTTTGTTCATTAGCCTGCCTGCCCCCACACAGTGCCTATGTTCAGTCATTTTGTGGTCCTTATATAGCTTTCCTGCCTGATTATACAGAGGGAATGCTGGCGTTCTGGCTACAGGTGCCTGGGCAAGTGGCCATTTGCAAGCCTGGAACATTCCACTTTTCATTATACACCATATCAGGTTTGGATGTCTGACTTGTGCCATTGAGCCTAAGGAATATGCAGTGACTATCAATTTTCTCCAACTTTTCTTGAAGAATTTTACTATATCCCAGTACGTTATAGCATGCAACTACACCAATGGCCTCCTTATATTCCTTCATTCAAGTCATTGATTTAACAGCTTTCTTTAGGGTCTTGGCTATACACAGAGTGTCTGTTTCAATTACTGAAGAGTCAGGCATGATCTTAAATCAGTGACTTACAGCGCTATCCCGAGGTGTTTTGGGGCCGGTGCAAGTCCCTTGTGCCAACCCCAGGAGTGTAAAAAATGTAGCATAAGGCACGTTTGTACTGATACCAGACAAGGATGTGCACTAGCCTCCCTGAGCCAGGGGGAGGGCAGGGGGAGGGGAGGAACAAAGGCTGATCCGGGCAGGGAAAGGTGGGGTGAGGGAGGGCTGGTGGGTGGACCAGCCTAGGGAAGTGGGTAGTGCTGGCCTGGATTATCTGGCCAGATCCAAACCCCCAGCCCCAACCTCAGCTCGGTAAGCCTTATGCAGGTCCCCAGGATTTGCCTCAGCAATTTTGCTGGCACAAATCCGAATAGTCCTATTGGGGTGGCTGCCGCGCAACATGGGGTAAAGGGAAATAAAGGGTCTCTAACCCTGTGCTGGATACAGTGCAGGCCAGCTGGCCTGCCTATTCCAGCGCAGGTTAGGATTTGGCTGCCCGGACTGGTTTATGCATTCATGTTCACCATGATGACTTTCACATTGATGGGCCATGCAATCCTAAGTAAGGCCGACATAGTAAGGCTGACATAACACGGTTGCATCCTAAAGCCCATTAGAAGGCAGCAGCAGCAACATGCAGGACAAGGGGAGGTTTTCCCCTTACACCTGCGTAAGCCCCGGTCGCCCCCATGGGCCTGCTCAGATCTGCACCTGCTGTTTTGCAGGCGCAGAGGAACGTGGACAGGAGTGGCCCGAATTGGGGCCGCCCTGGCCAGGGATGGTCTTTGTGGTACAGCACTATGGCCATCCTGCATCACCGCCTCTGTCGCCGCCCACTGCGCGCCCAGTTACGCCCCCGGAACACCTCTGGAATGCCCTTGTGGGGGCCCTGCGCCAACAGTCGCTGCTTGTGCTGGTCCAGCCCCATACCGCCAATGTGCAGACGCGCTTGATGGCACGTTTGCGACAGCGTTTGGCCAGCGCAAGAGCTTAGCGCCGGCGCAATGGTGGTATAGGATTGCGCTCTAAGTCATTCCACAATGACTATCATTGATTAAGCATCAGATCCAGAACTTTTCATAATCCCTCGCACCCCTTCAAATTCAGTACTTTTCAATGGTGTTGGTTCACACAGACAGCAGCTCTAGGATATGCAAAAGGAAGCATGCCTGAAGCAATGGCCAGTGAGACTACAGCACCTGGGTTGTGCAGTTTACAACAGGCAATGATATTAGGGGGGGGGAAAACCCCTTTAAAAATAATTGTTCCTCCATGAGGAATTCTGTGGATGGTCAAAGTGAATGTTCTGTATAGAATGTTTTGCCCATTTGTACATCTGAAAATGGTTTTGATGGAGTGAATGAACCTCTTATTCTGTGGCTGAATCCTTGGTGAGTTCCTGGATAGGTAGTTTTGCGTTTTTGGACACACAACAAAGTATGAAGAACCAGAGCTTCCAGTTATTTCCTTTTCTTTCAACATGGGAAAAGGCTAATGTTGAGTTTCATCACTTGCAGAGCCCACATAATATTATCTGTCATGTGTAATTTTTGCAAAAATACAGTGGAACCGGCAGAAATAACCTCAAGTGCTTCTTACAGACAGAGCTCATTCTTTAGAAGTACCTCTAAATTATGGTGATAATAAGAAGCACCTGGGAAAAATTACCCTTCTACTACCCATGTGCCTCCCCACATGAATATTCCTCATTTGGCCCCAACTCTTGACACAGCTGTAGGCCTACTATAGAAGTCTCTATTCCAGAGGTTTGTTCTGAACGAAGGGCTAGTATATAGAAATGTTTTCTAAGCTATTGATCTATTGTGGCTCTGCATACATCTCTGCATGCACACAGTGTGTATATGGTATGCGGAATCCTATTAGCATAAACACTGTGGGCATTGTGTCATAACCAGCCCAATATGTATGGTCATTCTTCAAAAAAACAAACATTGTAGTTATGTGGCGGGAGATCTCAGAGCTCCAAAGCAGCAGGCTCTATAAGCAGAGCCATGCTTGGCTTGCAGCTCTCCTGGGGTGGTGTGACGCCACTGTGCCCCCAGCACAGCCACTCCACCCTGTGCATCACCTGGACACACCTCCTCGTGCCTGGAATTGCCCCATTTAGGAGTGATCAGAGCACAAGGGAGGGCCGGGGGGGGGAAGTGCACAGGTTTTTCCAGGCCGCTGCGCCCAGCCAGGGCCTGCTGTGCTCACCTCCCCCCCCATGACACTCCTCCGACGCCTCTGTGCACAATGCAGCATGTACTCAATGGAGCCTTTCTGGCCAGCCATGGCAATGTGCAGGCACTTACCGAACCAGCCTGCAACCCCCTCTGCAGCCTTCCAGAAGCCTCTCTTCAAAGGGAAAAAAACATGTTCTTTTTTGTCGCAAAACCGGACATTTTTTTAATTTTTCAGAGAGGTTTGGCAGTTTCTGGGGGTGGGGTGGGGTGCAGAGGGGTCGCAGGCTCCCTGGGCCCTCCAGGGAGCCATAGCAAACCCCCAAGCAAGTTTAAAAAAAAAACAAAAACCTTTCCTTCCCCAGCAGCAGCAAAATCGTCCCAATCACGTTGCTGCTGATTTCTGGGTTTTCCTCACAAATACCTACAGGGTTCTCAAAGTCCATGTAGGACTTTGGGAACCACTGACCTAGAGAGTTCTGGGATGCCACCAGTCTTCAAGCACGTTAATGCTGAAGTATGTGGTGTCTGAGCTCATAGTTATTGGAGTCAAGTAGCATGTCTGACATGCCAACCCCCCCGGTAAACTTAAAAAACCCTTCCCTCCCTAGCAGAATTCCGATCTTCCCGATTGTGTTTCTGCCCATTTTTGGGTCATGTCCCGTTAAGTTTCCCCTGGTGGATATGCCCCACCAGTTTGGGAACCACTGCTCTAGGCTGCACAGGATGTGATAATGTTCAAGAAACCCTCCTTGGCTCAAGCAGTCCTTTCTTGGAGGCAGCCTGTATTTAAGCTAAGAAATAGGAGAAGCACCAGTGTGCATTGCACAGCTCTGTGCATCGTCTGGCTCAGTTTCTGGTCCAGGATCCAAAACGAGAGTCATGGATTCTACCCATTGTGAGATTTGGGCCCAGAAGGTCCCGCATGAGTTTGATTGCAGATTTTCCAGCAGATCTTGGCAGACTCGAAGCACAAACTAACTCCTGTCATTTTTTTCTTCTTCTATTCACCCAGTTTTCTTAATGCAGAAAGGAATTCTGAATATTCCAGACTAAGAAGTTTCCAAGAAATGCAGTGTTTCTGATGACAAATTACTCGTTCCCCTGAAAAGGAATTTGCTTAGAAATTATGAGATCGAAAAGTACAATAAAAAAATAAAGCTCGTATTGGCCCACCAGCGCTGAGGTTTTAGAAAACATCCTCCTTGCGTTTTCTCGGGAACCATAAAGGTACAAACATCCCTTTGAAATCTGAACATTTCAGGCGAAAAGTTTCCCTGTAAACTATTTGACACAGATAATCTCAGCTCTGTGCATGCAGATGTTATTAAAAGCAGGACTTATAAACGGCTTCAGCTGCTTTCCCCATTTTACTGTCCATTGCTTTCAAGGAGGCCAAAGGTATGACAAGCTTTTACGACTGTGCCAAGGAATGTCATCAAAATGGGACAGAGAATGGGACCGTTTTCTTCACAATTGGGAGCTAGCCATCGTTGTGGCAGTCTTTGGCATGCCTATACCTGGGAAGAATGCAAGTCTGCAATATTTCACATTAACTTGGCAAGCTTCTCTTCTCCCACACAAAAAGGATATGCTAAGGACGAATGTAAAGACTGGATATAGGGAGATTTGTTTCCACCTTTATAACAGTCACACCTAGTATCGGAGGGAGCTTCATTCATTTGGCTGGATTCATCACAGCTGAATTGAGATACAAATTCGGCGCTGTGAATAGCCTTGTCTATATATATAAAAACGGACGTGGGTATGTGTGTGTGTGTGTATGTATGTGGGTGTGTATGTATGTTATGCATAGGCTCCGCAGCGCCTGGCCCGATCCGCATGAAACTTGCCAGGAATACACCTTACGGCCTGGCGAAGAACACTGCGGGGGTGAGACCCCCCTACAGCCCCCGGTTTTTTGGGGAGGGGTGCTAGAACGTCCAGACCAAGGGGATTGCATTGGACTAGAGGTCTGCTGCCACCCTGTGGTCACACACGATTCTGCAGGTTATGTGGTAGGCTTGCAGTAGCTGAGCTGATACACAGGCAGTGCTCAAAACCGAAAGTGAAACGTCTTCCCAGTCCCTGAGTTGCCCAGGAGAAAGAGCAGGTTCCACACAGTTCCAGCACCCAGTCGGATCTGAGATGGACATATTTACACAGAGCTCACTGGCCAGCTGCTCCCGTTTCTCATACTTCACTGCTATCCCACCAGATTACCTGCAGACATGGTTCAGTAAGTGTGACAGTTTCAGTTCGCTCTCTGGGTTGATTGTCTACCTGCTTCCTACTTACTTTCACAGTGATAGTGTGCATTTCGGGTTCAGGCTCATCAATACGTTCGTATTTCACTGAGGAGTGGTATTTCTCCACCTGGAACTGACCACTTCATACTGTTTAGGGGGATTGGCATATTTCTGTCTACGGTCCTCCATCACTCTGGGACGCCTGGAACGCTGTGCGCCACACATGCTACACATATTCCTGACGATCTGGACAGAAATACTGTGGGGGGAGGGCCAGTGATGTCATGCACCCACTACGCACCACTACGCGAGTACCGGTTTCTAGAAGTTGAGCTGGCCTAAATCATTATTTGTTTGGCATTTGGACAAGTGCCAATCAAAAGTGAGTACCGGTTTCTAAATCATTTGGATGACACCACTGGGGAGGGCCCCCCTAATTCATTCCTTCTCCTACTAGAACCTCGGGATACTTTGTCCTCCGGGCAACGCCGGGTCACAAACAGCTAGTATATTATAAGATAGCACAGTGTTATTCAAACTGTGGTCAGGACCCACCTGGTGGGTCGCTACCTGATGTCAGGTGGGTCGCGAAAAGCTGGGAGCAGCCTTCTTGGAAACTGCAGACCTGACTCTTGTTGTATTCCTTTTATGAGTGTTAACAGTTTGAATTTTCCAGTGAGGGATTTTTTTTTTAAAAAAAATTGTTTTCAGTTCAGTGCTTTTTCATCATATTTTGTCCTAATCTTGCTTTCTCTCTGGGATGTTTCAAGGATGTACAATTGCTGCAGTCCAAGAATGCCAGTGTGCATTCCAGGAGTGTCACTTTATTATGTTAAATGGCAGCACTTCCTGCTTGATGATGTCACTTCCTGCCACAACACCACTTCCAGGTTTATAACATCACTTCTGGTGGGTCCAAACATAAGTGCCATTCTAAAAAGTGGGTCCCGGTCTAAAAAGTTTGAATAACACTGGGATAGCATTTATCTTTCAGGATTGTTTTTTTCTTTTGAAATTTCCCTCTGTTGAACAAGAGAGAGATATATTGTATGGAAGCCGAGTCTCACTCTGAAGCTGTTACTGATGCCATTAGGAACATGTACCTGTATGTTTTTCTTAACAGAGCAAATTAGGAATTGCTTTGGTGGTGGTTGTCAGGTTAGAACTCAAATCCCAGTGCCACAGTTCTCATCCAATTTATACTCCCACAGTGGCTACTTTTTTGCTGCCGCTTAAATCCCATCGCTCCAATCATAGATAAGCTGTCAGTTTTCAGTTAAACTTAACCACAGGGACTATGAAAATACCTGTTGAGATGGCGCAGGAATGCAGTGGTCTTTTGGGGAGACGAAGCAGTGAAGGCAAATGACCGAACGTGCAGAACGAGACAAGTCACACATGAGAATACAGCACAGGAAAGGCACACCTAACAAGAGACAGGCAGCCCAATCCTGAGCTGTCTGGCTCCCATAGGAACAGTGGTAGCAAAATGTCTACTGCTGCATCCTGTGGGATTTGCAGCAGCCAACTAAGTCTCCTTGGAGGAAGGGGACGTTGGTTCCCTTCCCCTGGGGAAAGCCCCGCCTCCCACAATAGGATTCCTCGAGTCTCTGCCAGCTGCTTTGCTGGCAGAGAACCAAGCAGCCCTGTGATGGGCTCCTCAGCCCTAGGTGGGCTGTTGGATCTATTAGTGGAAGCCACTACCAGGCCCCACTCCCGCATGGGCGCAATCCTCTTCCCCAGTTCCATCCCCTTCCTGCATCCCCTCACACCCTGAAAATACTTACCGGTTGCTGGCGCTGCTGGAGCACCGTCAGTAGTGATGGGATCAGCTAACGACTCGGGGGAACGCTGGGCGGGCAGCAGGAAGGCTGGGCGGGACTTCTGGGTGATTGACAGCCTGTCCGTCCAGGTCCGCCACCTGCCCGCCCGCCGCACGGGCTGCCCTGGCCTCAGAGGGGGCGCCCGCTCGCTGGGGGGGCGGGTAGGGGCCCCCGGGTGCCAGGGCGCGCAGCGGCAGGGTGCGCTATCCGGGGACAGCCCGTGCGGCGGGCGGGTGGGCGGCGGACCCGGACGGACGGGCTATCAATCACCCGAAAGTCCCGCCCAGCCTTCCTGCTGCCCGCCCAGCGTTCCCCCGAGTCGTTAGCTGATCCCATCACTGACCGTCAGCCTTTCCATTAAGTGGAAAGATACCATGGTACTGAGGCCGGGAACTCTCTAGTGCCGGCCCAGCGCCAGCACTCCCTCCTCTCTGTAACCAGTAGTACATATGCACTGCCAGCAATAATGCCCTGGGAGAACGGCCCACAGACAGTTATTCACTCAAGCAGGGCCTGTAAGCCGAGGTGTAATTCACATCATGTCTGTGTTTATATCCTAAGTCAGTGGTTATCAACACATTTTGCAGGAGTGAGTTCCATAGGCCAGCAAAGTAGGCCCCATTCCTTGCTCTCCCTACCGCTGTGGACTCAGCATTTGAAAGTAATGTGGTGGGCAATGAGTTTAAACCCCTTTATTCTCCCAAAACTCACAGAAGCCACAGTCACACTGAAGGGCCAGTGCAGGCCTGTTTGCTCAGGCCTAACAGTGCCACATGTTCACATCCTGGAGAAATGAAGGTGGTGAGCAACCTGGGGATAGAAGCAGGTTTGATGATAGGAGGGGGGAGTTGAAAAGTGATTCTGCAAAGCCCATTCAGTGGCACAATGTGGGAGCAGTACACAGTGTTCCCTGAGGCATCTGGTGGGCCACTGTGAGATACAGGAAGCTGGACTAGATGGGCCCTTGGCCTGATCCACTAAGGCTTTTATGTTCTTTGGAGTGCAATCCTAAACTGGAGTTAGGCTGGCATAAGCTAAGCCAGCAAAGTTTGACCGGCACAAGGGCCACCATAAAGCGTGTTTGGACCACTCTCGGAGTCAGGGAGGATGGCGCATGTCTGTGTGCTGGCATCTCTGACTCAGAAAGTGGTCCAAACATACTTTACGTTGTCCCTTGTGCTGGCCAAACTTTGCTGGCTTAGCTTATGCCGGCCTAACTCAGTTTAGGTTTGCGCCCTAAGTGGCTGAGGTGGGGCTGGCTGTGCCTCATTGGTCTAGCTTGCACCCAATGGCCTTTGGCTTTTTATTTGGCCCTTCCAACCTGGTGATTCCAATTATTCTCCAGATGGGTGAGCGATTCACTTCCTGGGAAGACTCGAGCTGCCACTTGAGCCTCCGTTCTGAGACTGAAATTTCCAACATATGACTTTGCTGGCACCCAGTTCCGTTCTTCGAAATACCACAAGCAAGAAGTAAGCAGCCTTTACCACTTGCGCATACCTCCCCCCCACCCGCCGTCCTTTGCAAACGGCAAACATTTCTTTAAGCAGATTGTGAAATCCATTAATAGTCACCAGCTCATATAATTAAAAACAAACAGCCCCGCTTCTCGGTGTGGGTGGAAGGGACGTGGAGCCGCACTTTTTGCTGCCGACGGTGAGAAAATGCTGCCATCGCTGAACTGCTGAATTATTGAAATGAACTGTAACAGGACGCGGGATTGTTGCTGAGGTCACTCAATGCTAGTGGAAGTCAAGAAGCAAACAGCAGCAAAGGGAGGGAGCGAGGGAGAGGCCTTCAGTGCTTGAGGCACTGTGAAAAACCCACACACTTTTTCCCAAGCATTCAGCTCCTGATAGGTAGCCTGATAGCTGGACCCCTTTGCTAGCACCCAGGAGGTCCGACGGTGCTTGCTTGTTTCAAGGCGAGCCAAAATATGCTGCCGTGATCACCGTGATGCTGCGATTCCCATGCCCCGATGCATTCCTCTTCCAAAGATCCCAGGCCTTTCCCCCCAGCTACGTGCCATCCAGGATGTCGAGAAATGAATGCCGAGTGACCTATGTGGGGGTGGAAATGTTTGGAAACAACTGGGAACAAAAAAGACATCTCCTGTCTTTACTTCTTCTTCTTTTTTCTTTTGGTTAGTCTGTTCCCTGGATGCAGCGTCTTTGTGGCTATAAAAATAAAAATTGCACATTGTGTGATTGCGGAACTCTCTCCCGGCCATCTCTGTAAAAAAATGTTCTGGAGCCACAGTGATCAAGAAAATGTTTTTGTGTGTTTTTTTTTCCTTTCCCTCCGCTGTCTTTTCATACGTAGCCAAATGTTTCTCCAACCATTCTCTGGTTTATTTAACATGCATCATCTCTCCTTTCTCCAAAAAAAAACCTTGCCTATAGTTCCCAGGCAGCAGGCGTGGTTCAGACCAAAGTACTGCCTTGAAGCAGCACACGCATTGTACTGCTCTCCCCCCTAAAAAAAACAACAACCATCACCTTTGCTTTTGTCTCCTCTCCTCCCCAACTAAGCAGCCAGAGGGGCAAGGCAAAAGGGCCAGGGAAGGAGCTGTGCACTGGGGCCTCCCCCCCTTACCCCCTTACCCTGAGCCCCAGTGCCTGCAGTGCCAGTCTTTCACTGGGCTGTCCTGTGAACAAGGCAGCGCAGAATAAGGAAGTTGTGCCAGCGCTCAGGGAAGCAGAGGGGGAGGCTGGACACAGCTCGGCTTCTCCTTTGCTCATCCCGGCTGCTTAGTGGGTGTGGAGGTTGCGGCGGCTGGATTTTTTTGTTCCTTTTGTTTTTCTTCCGGCCGCACTCTCTTTTACTTAGAAACTGCTTACATTTGGCCCTCCTCATTCTGTGCATGATTTTGATTCCCCTTCTCCATTTTTGGATTACAGTGGGCCGTCCTTATTCACGGCTTGGCAGAGGCAGACCTAAGGGAGGGCAAAGCTCTAAGTTTTGCAAGAAGCCTTACCTTGCAGTGGAAATCACTCCTCTCCTGCACCGTTTTAGCCAATCCGCACAGGGAACAGCAACATCTTGGCGTTGCTTACTGGCTACCGCAGCAAGGGAGAGGAGGGATTTACATGTCAGGGTAAGGCTTCTTGCAACACTTAGAGCTTTGCCCTCCCTGTAGATCCACCTCTGCGGCTCGGAATCCAGGGACAATTTTTTTTTTTTAGGGTACAATAAACCTTTTAGTGTTTTATGACACATTCTTACCGGCAACCATCTTGATTAAGTGGGCATGGCATTTCCACAATATATATTTAATTTAAGGTTTTATTATACAGGAAACCTTAGCTGTTAAAGGGGGGGAAAAACTTCTATGTTTTGCCAATATTGTGGCCTGGCAGGTAGCACAAAGCACTTTTATGCTGGAGACATGACTTTAATTTGAGTCTGGCTTAATGCTTGGGGCCATGAGTTGCCCTCTATCAACTCACAAACTCCTACTGATATTAGCGTTAAACTCTTATTTGGATGTTTGAATGTAGAAAGGATAGGAAAACCGATAGAGGGAATTGTATTGCTAACGTTCATTCCAACACACTGACCCTCAATTTATGGAGTTAAAGCTTGTCCTTTTAGGGCAGTGCGTCTTTAAACATTTTGCACCAGGACCCACTTTTTAGAATGGTACTCATGTTGGGACCCACCAGAAGTGATGTCATGGCTGGAAAGGACATCGTCAAGCAGGACGTGCACAATCCTATTTAATTAGGATGCTGGGCCGACGCAAGCTGCTTACATTGGCCCAGTGCTGTTGCAAATGTGCCATAAGTCACGTTCATGCCAGTGCAAGTGGCATTGAGCCAAGGCAGGCAGCAGCATTGGATCAGCTGAGCCAGGGATGGGTGGAGGTAAATCGTTTCCACGCTGGCCAAGTTCAGCCAGCCTGGAGGCTTTTCGGGACAGGGGAAAGCAGGGGGGGGAGGAGGTGGAACAAGATGGAGGGAGCGCAAGGGAGGATGGTCCTGCAGGCGGGGCAGCTCAAGGAAGGGGAGGATCCAAACCCCCTTCCCCTGGCCATGCATTCTCAATCCAGGCTGCTGCCAGCTGCTCCGACTTGCGGCTGCTATTTTGCAGGCACAGATCTGAGGATGCCCATCATCCCAGCTGGAGCTTACCCCAGGGTAAGGGGAAGCATTTCCCTTGCCCCATGGTGAGCTCCAGCACAGCCTCAATCTTAGGTTTGCCAGCCTGCCTGCTCCAAATCAGATTAAGCTGGGGCTGCCCAATCCAATTTCATCCTCCTAAATTATCCCCCCC
>JAJKFI010000014.1:2214175-2225887 GCA_029204185.1 Lerista edwardsae
TGGGGTCGCGAAGAGTCGGACACGACTTAGCGACTGAACAACAAAATTATCCCCAAAGCACCTTTGTTTCTATATTGACATCATACTGTCCCTTGTAGGGAAACCTGAACCAGAAAAACCTGGCTTTAAATCCTGTCTGAGCTATGGTGCTGTCAAGCTTCCTGGGTGAACTTGGACCTGTCCCTGTCTCTCAATCTAACACACCTCAAACGTCTGTTGTGCAAACAGAAAGAGGAAGGAACTACGAACCCCTGAGCTCCTTCGAAGAAAGGCAGTATAGATGGGTCCTCTTTACCTGTGGGTTTGCAACTCGGGGATTTGAACCACTGTGGGTTCTGAACTCCTGGTGGGGAGGACCCACAGTACCTCCCGGTCACACCTGGAATCTGGTTGCATAGTGGAGCTGTTCCGAGACCCCTGGGCAGGGCCAATATGAGGGGGATAAAGGCGGTAGTTTGTACCCGATGCCAGGGTCAAAGAGGAGGCCCAGGAGCCTAAGGAGGGGGCCCAGACATTGCTTGGGGTTTTATATTTTCCAAACCTCACCTGGATTTGCTGCCCATGCACCTGATTCCCCCCCCCCAATATTATATTCAGCACATAATCTGTCAATGTAGCTGCATGCTATGGAGTGGCAGGGATAGGACTGGGCTGGTCTTTGTTCATGTTGTTGGAAAAGTTCACTGATCCTACTTGAGGTGCACCCCGTTCCGTTGTGCACACCCCAATGAACACTCGAGACACTAAGCTGGCAGAATGGGCCACTTTATTAACTAGCAATTACAGATGAGGAAAAGCCAAAATGTGGAGACCTGCAATACAGCAAAGCAACTGTAGTGCGGTGGCTGGATCAAGCAAGGGGCACCAGAATACCATCTGGCCCCCGGCTGGGCGTTACCACCTGACTCTAAGCCGCGCCCCTGTCCAAGACTGACTCCATGTCATGCCCCTGTTCAGGCCACGCCAGCTTATTGCAGTCGACCCCACGAGGGGGCCGAGGCAGCAGGACAGCACAGGGCCACCTCATGCCACTGAGCCTTTGAGGCAGCCCCTGCAATCCAGGCCAGGGACAACCCCACACGCCACTGGGACACTGTGGAGTGGAAGTGGGTTCAGCCTAGCCTTTGCTGACCTCAAGGTGCACACCGATGGGCCATGCTCATGCCTTTGAACCCACACTACCTGCAAAATTAAAGTGACCAATAGGGTAAGCAAAACAACAAGGAAGGACCCAACCCAACCTACAGTCTGAGGTAGGTGAAAAAAAAAAAACTGTCCACCAATGGCCAATCAGGTGAGCGGATACATTCCTACCTGTCCTCAAAAGGGGACCAGCTAAACTGTACAATGGGAGGGAGGGAGGGCGACAAGAATTTGCATGCCATCGAGCATGCAAGAGAGGGAAAGAGATGGGTGCGGGCCTATTTAAATGCTGCTAAGTCCCACCCCCACTACAGATCTTCACCAATCTTCGTACTGGGAAGTTATCTTGTGTCCCTGGACTAACCAAACAAAATCCCAATCTCAAGCTTATCAGTGTGAGATCAACAATGTCTTCTTTGAAGTACTGTGCAATCTTGCCAGGGTTCATGACAGTCCACTGTCTGGATATGGCTCTTTCCCCTTCTTCACAAACCTTAAGCATCTTTTTCCCAGTTTTCCTTTCAACCTGTCTATTTTTATAAAGCTTTTTTTTCCCCTTTGGGAAGCATATCTAACCTTTCCCATGTTAAGTAGTCTGAACAAGCAGAAATGTATTGCTAGGGGTGGGTTTTGTTGTTGTTGTTAACGCATAAAAACACAAAACGCCATCTTTTGGCGGTTCAAATATTTGAATAAAAACACAGAAGACTGTTCAAACATGTTGCTGTTCAAGACATTTTCAAGACATTAAAATAGATTACTGTTCCAATTAGAAATAATTCTGCATCTGCTGATGCTATATCACCTGTATAATCTACGTAGTACACTTTTAAAATTAATAAAAAATGAGAACTTGGAATGAGAATGCAGAATAAAAATACATAACGCCGCAATTTGCTATTTTAATCAAGACATTTTGGAAAAAAATCAATCAATCGTATTTATATACCACTTTTCAACACAACGTTCACAAAGCGGTTTACAGGAAAATAGTAATAATAAACTTAAATGGCTCCCTGTCCCAAAAGGGCTCCCAATCTAAAAAAAAAAATGCAGAACCTCACCAGCAACAGCCACTAGACAAGACACTGCACAGGGGTGAAGAGGGACAATTACTCTTCCCGTGCTAAATATAAGAGGAACACCGCTTGGAGAAGTGCCTCTGGCCCAGTTAGCTGGGGTCAATATCACCAAAAAGCACACCCCTAGATATTGCATATACTGTATAAGCCATGTTCAGTCTATTCTTTAAGGAGAATCGCAACTGAGTTCCTTCCCTAGGACAGTCCATTTGGTGCTCTGAAATGAAATGGTTCCTCTGAAATGATTCCAGTCCAGTCCCTGCCAGCCGCTGGGTTTCATTTCAGATCTAAGCCTTGCTCTTTGGAGGCCCACCTATTAAAGGCAATAATGACCTGTATATACGTAGTTGTTCAAAGGAAATTAGCTTAACCTGATTTTTATTATTCCCTATTGTCCCACGGTCTCGAGTGTAATAATTTTTCCTGCTCTCTAATTTACTTTTACATCCCTGGAAATGGATACCATTAGCTCAGAGCTTGGAGCTGTTAGACTAGCAAGGCCTGCTGTGGCATGTTAGGTCTTCTTTCCACAAGTTTACCAGAGACGCAAAGGAGCTGATATCTTTGTCAATTATGTGAACTGGAGTAAGTAATTTTAACATTTTATTCCCCCGGTAGCCAGTGGCCAGTCTGTGTCCCTGTTATTTAATCTGACAGTTAACCTTTCAAGGCCTGCAGTCATTTTAGATTAACCTTTGGTGGTGGTGGTGTGTGTGTATGTTTTAAATTAGCCAGCAATTTCCTTCTGCTTAATTTTGGTTAATTTTTAATTTTTCCCTATACTTGCAGTGGTCACCTCAAATCCGATATCTCCCTGTGCTATCCAATGCCATGGTTTTGTTAATCTAATTGCATTTACATGGGAAGAACTGGGAGGGGGGGGAAAGCCAACATTTTTTTAATGATATACATGTATTTATGGCATAATTTCCATTTATGATAAAAATTAATCTGGAGACCATTTTCTATGCTAGAGATAGAACATTAGACACAAAAATGAGTTTGTATAACAGATAGCCATCTTGCAAACACCAGAATCTTAGCAATTTATCAGTTTTCCTTTTAATTAAAACTCAAGTATAGTTTATGCACTGTTTGATTCAGTGTCAACATTTGGGATGCTTTCAAAGTGGGAGGGGGGAGGAAACTGGTCTCCTGTTATAGCTATTGCAGTTTTCAGGAAAAAAAATGCCGATTTTGCTGGATTTTCTGAACTCCATAACAATTGTCTTAATATTTACTCTCTAAAAGCCTAATCATCAGCCTTACAGTGCCCATGTATGAGCATACTGATTGATGAACCTTTATTGGCATTAAGCGCCAATCAACAAACAGGTGACATACAACAGCAAAACATACATACAACGACCAAAGGCTGATATGAGCATACTGCAGTGTCACAAACATGCTATAAGGCTATAAGGCATCTTACCACCCATATTGACCCATCACCCAAGCCAAGCACCTGGAGGCAGCAATGTGGGGCCAGCGAGCTGTGAGTTCGCCGGTCCTCAGTGTTGCACGCTTTCTGGGAGGGAAGGGTGGAACTTGGCAGGAGGGGCGGATCAGGGTGTAGGACCAGCAGTGACCTCCGCCACCAAATCCTACTCTCCATGTTGGGCCATGTGACCTGATATGGAGTCCCTCAAGGTTGCGCCAGCAAAATAGCCGACACAGACTATGACTAACCCATTGGCTGGTCTTTGGGCTAACCCAGGGGAAATGGATGAATGTCCCCTTCCCCTAAGGTGACTGGCAGCTGCCTACCTGCCACTGGATGCAGTGATAGCTAACTAGCTACCACTGCACCCATGACGCCCAGGCAGCTCTGAACTGAGCTATTACACGACAAAGTCCCTGCCATCCCTCCAGTATGTCATTGACTAATATTTTCCTCATTGAAAAATGCTGGTTTAGACTAGCCTGCCTGACTATGTAAGCAGTGGTGGGATTCAGGGGGTTCGCCCAGGTTCTATAGAACCGGTTGTTAAATGGCCGGGCCCCGCCCACTCGCTTACCTCAGCTAGCTTTGGGTTTTTTTTGGCTCTGGCTATGATGTCATAGAACCGGTTGTTAATTTATTTGAATCCCACCACTGTATGTAAGCCATCTTGAATGCTGTCTAAACAACAACAACAACAACAACAACAACAACAACAGAGAAAGGTAGTATATACAGTAAGTATCTTTGTATATATGGAAAAAAGGGCCAGGCTAAAAACAGTCCTGTCTTCATACCACAGATGGCTGCCCAATTCCCATCCCCATTGCTGAAAGATCCACTCTTGCCTCCTGTTTTTGCAATATCCTGTTCAGTACATGTTTAGAAACTGAGGGCCTGATCCCATCCAACTTTCCAACACCAATGCAGCTACAATGCAACCCTGAGGTAAAGGAGCAAACATTCCCTTACCTTGAGGAGGCCTCTGTGACTACCCCCCCCCCCCGCAGCTGCATTATTCAGCGTACATCCCATCAGCATGACTGCATCAGCACTGAAAGGTAGGATAGGATTGGGGCCCTGAAAAGGTTCTGCTTTTGCCCTACTGTAGGAGCAGCTCGAAATGTATGCAGTAGCTGTTAAACAGCAGGCTTGTTCATAGCATGATGCCTTAGTGCTGATTCACACACATTTAGCCACAAGCTCACAGAGGCAAGATGTGTCTATTCTTTTTTCAGAAATTTAACTTCTGGATATCATGGGGAGGGAACTACTAAACTCTCAGGAACAAAACTGTGAGAGGCCTAAAGAGGGACATCCATGAGAAAATGACTGTCTATAGCTGTCTCTGGTAACAGAGGACATCTGGAAAATTTGGTGCATCACTACTATATTCAAAGTTTTTTTTAAGAGGAAAAGCTTGCTTTGATGGGTGATTCAGGTCAGATAAGTGAAAGATCAGTCATGTCCAGGGGCGCTACTTGACGTCAACATTGGTAGAGTCCATAGCCACGCACCTGATGTTGACATAGCCACGCCCCTGATGTTGATGTGACCACGCCCCCTGACATGGCCATGCCCGCTGTCATTGCCCCGGCCTTGGAAGCAGCTGCTTTGCATTGCGGCTAGGTATTGCAAGGCAGCCCCACCCCCCCTTCCGAGGCCAGGGCGGGCAAGCCAATGAGCTTCTTCCTGAGGCGCCAGCGACGCCTCAGAAAGGAGCTCATTGGCTCGATCGTGCTGCCCTTGGCTGGGCCTGTTTGCTGCTGGGCCAGGCGCACTCTCGGCCCAGCGCTGAACATGGGGATGCCCCGCTGTTTGGGGGTGCCCAACATTGTGGGTGCTGAGCACCCATTGCAAATTATTGTGGGTGCCGGCCACATACTGGCACCCACCGAGTTGGCGCTACTGGCCATGTCTTTCACCACTCCAAATACACTCAGGGTGCAATCCTAGTTGCGGCCTTGGGTCGACGCTAACTGCTTGCATGAGCCCAACATCACTAGCAGCAGCGTCAACCCAACGGCACCGCCCCACAGCCGCTCTGCTTGTGCGCCAGCTGAACTTGGCTGGCAAATGAGCAGTTCTGGGTAAAGGGAGGGAGGGAGGGAGGGAGGAACTGGGCTGGGAAGTGTGTCATCCCGGGGAGGGGGCTGGGGCCGGGATGTGGCCATTAGGCCAAACCTAAGTCTATGTCCCCGGGTCGTGAGGCTTCTTGGCTCTGCACCTACCAAACATGCCCTTGCCTCGGGGAGGCTCCTCAGTGCTCCAAAGCTACGTTGGATACAACGCAGGACCCCTGGCCTCACTTTTCCAGCGCAGCTTAGGATTGTGCTCTCAAACACCTTGGACCCCTGGACCACAGCCTAGTAAGCCAATTTTCTTTATAAATAACATCCAACGTATTCATCACATTCTCAGAACTGTTCTGATTTATCCATCCATCAAGAAATGAATTGCAGCTACAATGATGGAATTGGCTTCTGCACTTGGTATGCACGTTGACTGAAAACTCTTCCTCATCTAGGACAGGGGTGTCAAACATAAGGCCCATGGGGTGGATGTGGCTCCCGTAATGATTGGGGTTTCCATCACTGCCCTTTCAGCAAAGCTCTGGGAGGGAGAGACCTCAGCAGGCAAGGAACACTGTGGGGTAAGGGGCAGACCAAGAAGGGCGTGAGAAGGAGATGCTGCTGAGGTGCTGCTGGGACAGCCCAATGATCCTGCAGGCCACCCTTTCAGCAGCCAAGAGGTCGCTTCACAGACCAATTCTCAGCAGCTGCTGGACTGCCAAGTGCAGCTGTGCAGAAGTGGTGCCTTTGAAAGGGCAGCCTGGGTGCTAATTGGGCGCTCCCAGTGATGTCATTCAGGGGGAACGGACCAGAACGGGCGTTCCGGATCCTAACGGGCTCCGTGGCTGGTTTCGGGTTCCCAACAAGTGCCAATCAAATGTGAGTTCCTGTTCCTAAATCATTTGAATGACACCACTGGGCGCTCCCATATCTTGAAAATGTTACCAAGCTTTGACGTTTTCTCTTCTATCACTTGCAGCTAGTGAGTTTCTGCACGAGAACAAAGAGCTGGTTTCTCACCACCATTTGCTTTTGTACTGTAGTTGCGTTTGCGGAACATTTGTAAGAAGTGGGAGTTAAAAAAAAAAAACCCTGCCCCCCCACCAAGCCTTCAGAATTTTTTCTGTTTAAAATGGAGAGTTCAAAGCGCTAGGGTCACCCACTTTTCTGTACCAGAACGGCAAAGTTCACTGTTTTAGGGAAATCGGGGAGATGGAATTGTTTGCAGGGTAAACCCCCCCCCCGCCCCGGCCACTGTAATAAAAAAACAAAAACTTTGGCACACTTTTTATGGTAAGGGACTACACTTTAGAATCCACTTGGTGTGCAGCCCCTCAGTTCCAGGCAAGTACCTGTAATCGGTTGTTGGAAATTGCTTCACAAATGCAACATCGGCAGTATCTGTTTAGAAAATCTGCAACACCAGGGCCCGTGGTATGTGTGTACTGCTGGGGCTGGAAGACTCACAGCGCAAACCTGGCTGCCCTGTAGCGTCAAAGCAACAACATTGGATAGACGCTACGTCATTAGCACCGACCGACCTGTAGCGTTGGCTTTGGAGCACCGACAGGAGCCTCCCTCGCTTCCGACCGAAGCCTGTCAGCGCGAGGGAGGCTCCGACCCGTTCTGGGATGGGGATTGGCAGGGGGGAGGGAGATTGTGGGCAGGGAGAGGGCGGGCTCCAGATTTGGCCGTAAGGCCGAATCCGAAGCCCATCTGGGAGGCCGCGCAGCCCCGATTTGGGCTGTGCAGTCTCCTCGGATCTGCGCCTGTTTAGCAGGTGCACTTTCGAAGAGCGCAGTGGGGAGGTAAGGGCACGAACGTGTTTGGTGCTGGCCAGCCTGCCTTGCCAATCCGCTGCTGCTTAGGATTGTGCCTTTATAACGTTTTTTTTACTTTTCATCCTGTAATAGCTAAGTTGCATTCTCAGTAAAACCATGTTTTCACTTGAAATTTCCTTAGGTGTGGACGGATTTTTTGCTTGATTTTCATACAGAGCCCTACTCGACTCCCAGTGCACCTGGGGCAGGGCAATGTCACCGTGCCCCCAGCCTGGCTGCTCCACTCCTACATGTCACCCTGCCACACCTCTCCATGCCCGGAATCACTCCATTTAGGAGCGATCGGAGCGCAAGAGAGGGGGCCTGAAAAGCTCATGGGTTTTTCCATGCCACTGTGCCCAACCACAGCCAGTCTCTCCTGTGTTCGCCTACCCACACCACGCCTTTGTTTGCATAGGAATGGATTGTCAGCACCCAGACTGCACTGCAACAACACTAAGCACTTTGTACTGGGCATGCAAAAAACTCAACATTTTGCCTTAGATATATGGAAATTCCTGGAAGTTTTTCCGAGGCAGTTTTCTCTTTTGGGGAAAATGCTGCAAATATGCACCCCTTGGAAGTGGTGCGCAAATGCAACTATGGTACAAAATGGATTTTAATGGCATCACTTCCTGTCTAATGATGTGACTTCTGGCAATCAGCAGGTGCAATGAAAGATATTTGGCTCACTATGTTCAACAAGTTTGACATTGCTTAGGTCGGACACTTTCTGATCTAGGAAGCCCTTACCACTGTTCCTTATGATATGAAAGGCATACATACGTCTTCATCCTTCCCTTCACTGAATATAATAAGACGTTATGCTGTTCAAAATACGATATTTTTAGAGAGGTGTATTAAATTTTATTTATTTTTAAACATTGGTGTTGTTTTTTACTTTTGTAAGTACTGTGAGCCTTCCTGACCCAACAAGATGGCGTCTACACATAAGAAATTTACATTAATGACAAAATGATCTTCTGAGACCAGTTCCCTTCCCCCCTCCCTGCTCCCATCTTATTCTAATCTAGTGGTGTCATCCAAATGATTTAGGAACAGGTACTCACTTTTGATTGGCAATTGTCGGGGTCCGCCCACCAGAAGTGACATCATAAGCCGGAAGTGATGTCATGGCAGGAAATGAGGTCATAGCCGGAAGTGATGTCGTGATTGTTGCCATGGATGGGATCATGTTTGTAATAACTTCAGCTTGTGGTTAGTGTTGATTTAACTTCTATTGCTTTGCTTTCTAGAGATGTGTATAGACATATTTTGCTTCAGCTGTGCCCTGGTGAAATAGCAGGCTAGACTGTACTAGATTGTGAGCCCTTTTGGGACAGGGAGCCATTTAACTTTAATGTTAAATGCAAGGAGCCGGCAAGGAGCAGGAGGGGGAACGGGCGACCAAAAAAAGACCGCGTGAGGGCTAGGGCTGGGGGGAAGCTGCAGGAGGAACCAGGATGCTGGATCTGCGTGGCTGGAGGGAGCGGGAGCCCCAGGCAGCCTACCTTCTCACGCTTGCTGCCTTATTCCCGGGTCTCCCTCGCTGCTGCTGCTGCTGCTGCCGCTGCTGCCGCCTCCGGTCCTCTCACTCCGCTGCTGCCGCTGCCGCCGCCACCACCACACTGCCTGCCTGCCTGCTTTCTCACAGAAAGTGCAGGCAACGGCTGCGGGTGTGCAGTACGCATACACAGCTGCTGAGCCAACCAACCGATGCAGCCAGCTTTGAGTGGGCGGGGCCAGCTCAACCTCTAGGAACCAGTACTCACGTAGTGGTGCGTAGTGGGTGCATGACATCACTGTTCTAATCCCTTATCAGAGTATATGATATCCATGCACCCTGAGAAGCACTGGGTTGTACTGAATACAACACTTCTCCCCTCTGTTCTTTGACTTCTGCTATACCTTTTGCTCAAAAGATTCCCGCTGCACGTTCTGTATACCTTCATCTTGTCTCTTTTGGTTTCTATTGATAATCCGTATCAGCCAATTATATGCAGCTTAACAGTTACTCTTACAAAATGTTTAATATCTGATATCCAGGACATAAGGTTAGTTAATGTAATCTCACACATATTGAGGAAGCTTACCACACACAGATATCACCAATTAGAGCACAATTTTAACAATCAACATTCATGCAATTAAGAGAACACTTCATATTCTCTCTAATTTTGAGCTCTGCATGGGCATATGTTATCACGAGGGAATACAGAATCATTTATTTATACTCGATATACGTTGTGCGTCTACTGTGGAGAAGTCAAGAATTAAACTGGAAAAGCAGACGGCGCAATTGCTGTGCAAAGTATTTTTTCTGGCTCCCATCTGACACGATCGTGGTCAAGGTGAGTTCACCCTGGAAAGTTCAATAATAGCTGTCACATGAAGAGAAAGAGAGAACCTATCATAGGCTTGACATTTCTAAGAGAGTATCCCATTGTCAGATAACGTCCCTAACAAGGAAGTGAAATCACTGCAGTGATATATCAAAATGACCTGTGGTGATTCATTGTGGCAGGATTCTAATCCTTGGCAGGGCCAGCCCAAGACCTCCTGATGCCTGATGTGGCATGGCAAATGTTACCCGCCTTTCCCAATGATGTGCTAGCCATGCTCCTCCCATCCTCCAGTATTTTAGGTCAGCAATATCCTGAGTCCCTCTTCCTCTCTGTCCCTCTTAGCATTCCCCCCCCCAGGAATGCCCCCTCTAGGAACTATACCTCTCTTTTTTGTCCAATACAGGAAATGGAAGGAGGAGGAGGAGTGGAGGCAAGATGGCAGAGATGGATCCCCCCCCAATCTTCTGCCTGAGGCAACCTCTTCAGTTTGCCCATGGATGGGCCAGCCCTGATACTGGATAGACTTGCAGCTATCATCGTGTGAATTCATGTGAGCTCAAGCCGTATCAGGGCTTGTATTTATTATTTTATTTAAGATATATGTACATGCAACTTTTTTTTTCTTTTTAAGGGTCCAAAGCACTATTGCCTGTTGTGACTGAATCACTTCAGAATGCAGGGACCTGCCTCATATACCAAGTCAGTCCGTTGTGCACCAAGTCTGTATTGTCCACAGTTCTCCAGAGTTTCAGGCACAGTCTTCCCCTGCAGTGGCATATCTAGGGCTCTGGCACCCGTGGTCACAAATATTTTTGGCAATCTCATATACCCCTTTTCTGGAACCTTCTAAAAGGCGTATCTGGTTTTCGGCAGAAACTGAAAGGATATTTCAGAGGCAGGAAGACTTCTGTGGCTTTCTAAGAACCTGGGGAGGCTGCGCACAGCCTCCCTGACTCAGGATCCGTCATTGGGGATGCAGGTTGACGCTCCCTCAAAGCATGGCACAAAAGGCATTGTACCCCCTGTTGCCCCTCTTAGCTATGCCACTGCTTTCCAAGCCAACCAAGAGGTACTGCTAGGGACTGAAGCTGAGTCTTTCTGCATAGAACCACCAAGCTTGTGTAATGGAACCGCCTCACTTTAGAAAAAAATGTCCCTCCCCATGCAAAATGAATCTGTCAGGTAGAAGGGTTCTATTAGGGAGCTTGTTACATGAAGAAGTGCCTGCACAAATTTGTCTACATCAGTGTTAATCAAACTGTGGGTCAGGATCCACTTGGTGGGTCACGACCTGATATCAGGTGGGTTGCGGAAAGCTGGGAGCAACCATTTTGGAAACTGCAGACCTTACTTTTGCTATATTCCTCTTGTGAGTGTTAACAGTTTGAATTTTCAAGTGAGGGTGTTTTTTTTTAAATTTGGTTTTTAGTTCAGTGCTTTTACACAATATTTTGTCCTAATCTTGCTTTCTGTCAGGGATGTTTCATGGTTGTACAATTGCTGTAGCCCAAGAATGCCAGTTTTCATTTCAGGAGTGTCATTTTATTTTGTTACAATCACAGCACTTCCTGCTTGATGATGTCACTTCCTGCCACATCACCTCCAAGTTAATGACATCACTTCCGGTGGGTCCCAACATGAGTTCCATTCTAAAAAGTGGGTCCCGGTCTCAAAAGTTTGAATACCTCTGGTCTAAATTATATGGACTCCAAAAAAGCTCATCATTCCTTGCTAGCCCTATGATCTTGAACCGATGCAGTTTGCTTTTGTTGTTCAGTCGCTAAGTCGTGTCCGACTCTTCGCGACCCC
>JAJKFI010000014.1:2230887-2247511 GCA_029204185.1 Lerista edwardsae
TCAAGCCCCTTCGCCACGACAAGGCAGTGATCCATGAAAGGGGCAGTTTGCTAACAAGTTCTTATCTAACCTAAGGCTGAATTCCTTTTGCATACATTCCTGGGAGTAAGCCACATTGAATTCGGTGGGACTTACTTCTGAGTAGGCATGCATAGGGGTATGCTCCAAGTGTACTGCTAAGCAGAGGCTGTGCCAGCAACAGGGAGCAGTATGGCAGAGGACCTAACAATTGGAGTTGCAGAAGGAAGCCCAGGGAGATGACATGAGTGCCTGAAGCAATTTTGCCACATCCTTTCCCTTCCTTCTTCCTATAGGCCAGCCTCATCCATTAACTTGCCACCCGCTTCTGCAGCAGGATTGTTAAAAGGCTGCTGATGCCCCGGACGTTCCCCCCAATAGTAGAAACTGATGAAGCTGAGAGGGCTGCAGATGTAGACGGTAAATCATTTTGAATTTTCCTCTTTCAGGATGAACTCCTGAGAGAATTCAGGCTTAGCACACTTCTGACATGTATTTATGTGTTGCTTACAGAACAGAAATATAGTGAAGATTTCCTGTGTATAACCATATGCATTAAACATGTCAAAAATGCAATTGCAGTTTATTTTCCCATCACCCTCCCTCTCGCTCTCGCTCCCTGGTAGAATGCTGGAAGTTCACAGCCGAACCAATGTTATGCCTTTTAGCTCTCAGAGACTAGAGAGATTCCTGTCATTGGTCAAAGAGAAAGTATCCTTGCTGCACGTCCCCTGACTTGTTCCACTGTATGCATTTAAAGCTAGCCCTACTTTTCATAAACTTTAATATTTTTAAGGGCATTATGGGAAAGTGTAATAATAAGAGTTGCACAACAAGTTCATTTCAACAATGAGCTTTTCTAGAATCACAGAATCATAGAGTTGGAAAGGACCTACAAGGTCATCTAGTCCAACCCCCTGCTTGTAGCAGGAAATCTTAGAGCTGCTCCAGTAGGTGCCTGTCAAGGTTCTGCTTGAAGGTGACGGAGAATCTACCACCTCCCTCGGCAATCTATTCCACTGTTGAACCACGCTTGTCGTCAAGAAATTCTTCCTGAAGTCCAACCAGAATCTCTTCTCTTGCAGACTGCAATCCTGTGTACACGTCCCTGCGAGTAAACTTTCAGTGAACACAGTGGGAGTAAACAGGATTGCCACATCAGTAGAGGTGTGTGTTTCTGGTAAGATGGGATTCCAGCCGAAGCCTTAATGAACACACAACCCAATCCAACTCCAGGGCCGCGCCAGTGGTCAGCACTGGCATGCTGCCATAGCAACAGCTGTAGCAAAAGTGCAGCAAGGCACTTTGTCGCTGGCGGGCAATGAGTGGCACAGGCACTGAGGCCAGCACCAGTAAGCGCTGGGCCTATGCGCTGGCAGAATGCTGGAGAGGAGCATGTAGTAGTAATTGTCCCCACGGAGTGGTGGGGAGGCGTTTCAGGTTGGGGGAAGGCAGGGTGCCAAACTGGGCAGAGAGAGGGTAGGCTAGAGGGTGGTTCAGACTAGAGGGCTAGAGGGTGGCTGCTGCTGCATCCTATTCCCCCCTTCTGAGCCTCAGAGCCCAACACAGATCTCTGAGTTGTGCAGCTGCTGAAGCTAAATAGTTGGCGCAGCTCTGAGCAGACCCACTGGGTATGCCAGATTCTACACAGTGACCCACGCCCTAGTGACATCCAGATTAGATTACTGCAATGCGCTCTACGTGGGGCTGCCTCTGAGGACAGTCCAGAAATTGCAACTAGTGCAGAACGCGGCTGCTCGTGTGGTTGCTGGGGCTCGTCGGTTCGACTCTGTCGGGCCGTTGCTTCGGTGACTACACTGGCTGCCGGTTCCTTTCCGGGCCTGATTCAAAGTGCTAGTTTTGACCTTTAAAGCCCTTTATGGCTCGGGTCCGGGGTATTTGAGGGACTGCCTCCTTCCATATAATCCTACCCATACTCTTAGGTCATCGGGGGGGGCGGCTTTTTGACTGTGCTGCCACCAGGAGAAGTGAGGGGGATGGCGGCCAGAGATAGGCCTTCTCGGTGGTGGCCCCCCAACTTTGGAATACCCTCCCCTTAGAATTAAGAACTGCTCCCTCTTTGGCAACATTCCAGTGGGGGCTGAAGACTTTTTTATTCAAACAAGCCTTTAACTGTTGACAGGCAGGCTGGCATTTTTTACATTCTATCTTTTTAAACTGTGGGATCCACGGGGCTTATTGTTTTTTACTGTTTTTAATATTGTTTTTAATATTGTTTTAATTGTACACATTGTGGTTTCCTGTACTGCTTTTTAGCGTTGTAAGCCGCCTTGGGTGCCCTCAGGCAGAAAAGCGGGATAGAAATTGAATGAATGAATGAATGAATGAATGAATGAATGAATGAATGAATACACAGGTTAAGGAACTAATGTTCCCTTACCCTAAGAAGGCCTACAGTGGCTGCTCTGGCCCCACAGGATGCAGCGGTGGCTGTTTCAGCATCACTGTACCACATGGCCACACCGGAGTGTAAACCTGGGCCTACAATGGCCTTACTTCTGAGTAAAACAAATAACACCCTTTTCCAGGGCTTTTTTTCTAATGGAACGCACCAGAACGGCGTTCCGCCACCTTTTTTGTCCCGGCGGGTGGGGAATCAGGCAGCGGGAAGCTGCGTCTCCCCCCCCCCGCCTGTTTCCCTGCCCGCCGGGAGGAACCGCGCGCGTCCGCAATTCGTCCCGGTGGGCGGGGAATCAGAGGCGAAGGGAAGCTGTGTCTTCCCCCTGCCTGATTCCCCGCCTGCCAGGAGGAACCGCACGCACCCTTTGCCGGCTTTTCCCTGCTTCCGCCAGCCTCAAAGTGCCAGCAGCAGCCGGGAAAAGCTGGCAGCCAGGGCAGGGAAGCTGCCGCTGCGCCCCTCCCCCCCCCAGCGGGAGGTGCGCCGGCGTCTCCTGCCCTGGCTGCTGGTTGGGCACTTTAAAGTGCCCGACTGGCAAAACAAGGAGGCGGGGCTTGGCTTCTGGACAGAAGCCACACCCCACAACGTTATGACATCACAACATCATGACGTCATGACATTGTGTGCGTTCATGCACCTTTTTTTTTTCAAAAAAGCACTGCCCTTTTCAAACACCAGTAAGTGACTTTAATTTGCTCCATGCTCTGTGATGACTTCAGAGCAGACTGCATGATACATACTCAGCTGCTACTTTTTGATTAGACCACCTTGTTTCCCATCAAATTCCCAGTTGTTATGGGAGCAATCCTGACCAAGTAGGACAACTTTCTCTCATTTCTCTAGGACAGGAAAATAGTGACTGGTGACGGACGAGCATCCTGGATGTATCTGTTCACGAGAACAAGAAATATTTCAAAAATTCTGACGCCAGCAGTGGTGTTGGCCCTGCCACGCTGGGACACGTGCGTGGTAAGCTGCTTCTTACCATTACCCCAAGTTTGTCCCATTACCCCCTTGCTTGTCAAACTCCTCGGGAGTTTGAGAGCCAATAAAAGTGTGTTCGGGGAACGGGCTAAGATTGCAATGCGATCCCCAGGATTGCATTGCTGCTACGGATCAGAGAGGTTTTTTACTTACCTGTAGCCTCTAAACATCTAAAAATAACACACACACAAAACAAACAAACCCAAGTTTCGCAACAAAAACCAGAAGTGACAGGTGGATTTTTTTGTGTTATTTTTAAATGTTTGGAGGCTTGGGGGGCCTTATGGAGAACCCCCCTGACCCCTCCTCCAGACTGCAGTTCTGGCTGCAAGTCTGCGAAAAACCCCTCCCATCCACAGCAGCAGCACAATCCTGCCTTCCCACTTTTTCAGCCCTTTAAAGGGACAGGGACACACCTTCCCTGGCTGAGGCATCTAGTCTGAAAAGTCCTGCCTTACCCCAAGGATATCTTTACTCACCCCCTAACCTGTGCTGGATACAGAGCAGGCTGTGCCAGCACAGGTTAGGATTGGGCTGTCCGTTAACCAGACATACTTCCAATTCTGCAGTCTGAATGCTTACCTTAATTGCAAATTGCAGTGGACCAGTGGTGTCATTCAAATGATTTAGGAACAGGAACTCACTTTTGATTGGCACTTGTCGGGAACCCGGAACCAGCCACGGAGCCTGTTAGGATCCGGAACGCCCGTTCTGGTCCGTTCCCCCTGAATGGCATCACTGCAATAGACTATATACAAAAAGGGGATTGCCGTAAAAGGAAAATGAAAAAAAGAAAGCCAGCGGTCAGAAATTTGTTAGCCAAGTTGAAAATGCCTGCTTGTCTCCATATCCCTTCATCTCATGTGAGTTCCTTCAACTAGCACAACTGTTTACTGGAACTTCTGGTTATCTGCTTGCTTTCCCTGTGCTATGGGTGATTAGAATAGATGAGACCATACGGTGGTTGATTTCACTTTTGTGGAGGGCATTTGCCACAACGTGTTTTTCATAACCACCCTTTTCCCTGCAGATTTGCGGTGTAAAAATCTTGCAGGAACCTGGAATCATATAGCTCTGTACTTGGGGAATTCTTTAAGATATGTAACCATGGCACCCTTGTCATCGACCATCAAGTAATCTAAATTTGAAAAGTACAGTAATTAGCCTTTGCCAAAAAAAAGCCTAAAGCTAATTAAAAATGACAACTTAGTCATCTCAGCAAACAAGGCATTCAGTGGCTCTAACCATGGTTCAGCAATGCAATAAATAAAAAGGCCACTCTGGAAACA
This sequence comes from Lerista edwardsae, assembly GCA_029204185.1. Taxonomy (NCBI): domain Eukaryota; kingdom Metazoa; phylum Chordata; class Lepidosauria; order Squamata; family Scincidae; genus Lerista; species Lerista edwardsae. Next base: position 2,235,598 of record JAJKFI010000014.1, read on the forward strand.
GCTGCAGAGAACTTGTAAAAGTGCTTAAAAATCCCAAACCATGGCTAACTGTCTAAAAACCTTTAGGCAGAACCAAGCCATGTATCTTTTTCCAATATTAAAACAAGGGATATGTGAAGGATTATGTACAATTGATATTCTGAATCATGTATCTGAAGGCGCAATCCTAACCTGGAATTAGACCGGCATAGTTAGGCCACCAAAGTTTGGCTGGCACAAGGGCCAGCATAAAACATGTTTGGACCCTACTCTCGGAGTCAGGGAGGATGGCGCACATCTGTGTGCTGGCCTCTCTGATTTGGAGAGTGATTGAAACATACTTTACAGTGTGCCGTGTGCAAGCCAAACTTTGCTGGCCTAACTCCAAGTTTGCTCTTTTAATTTCTGCAGACAGTGGTCCTAACATCCAAGGAGGAACCGCTGCTACAGTGAATAAGAAACCATGATTCTGGGATTTCATGATGACGTGATGCTATTATATATTTAGAGCGCAATCCTAAACTGGAGTTAGGGTGGCATAAGATAAGCCAACAAAGTTTGGCTAGCACAAGGGCCCCCATAAAGCGTGTTTGGACCACTCTTGAAATCAGGGAGGATGGCGCACGTCTGTGTGCTGGCCTCTCTGACTCTGAGAGTGGTCCAAACATACTTTATGGTGTCTCTTGTGCAGGCCAAACTTTGCCGGCCTAATTGTGCCAGCCTAACTCCAAGTTAGGATTGCGCTCTGAATGTATTTGAATGGCCAGGGAAAGACATTTCTCAAGCAATGTACAATGATGTCTCCTTTCAGTAGAGTCTTCTGCATGTGCATCATCTTCCTGACCAGGCAGTGGTGTATGAAGAGGGTGGCTGGAGAGGCCCCTGACCCCGGGTACCAGGTTGTAGGGAAGTGTCCGAGAAGATGTCCCAAGATGTTTCAACTCCTTTTTCTAGAAGAAAACGTGTTCTTTTACAGTTATTTGTCAATATTGCTTTGATTGGTATTTGTATGATTATATAGACAAGGTTACAAAGTTTTATACACACACACACACACATACACACAGAAAGAGAGAGAGAGAGAGAGAGAGAGAGAGAGAGAGAGAGAGAGAGAAATGTGCACCATTAGTACATATATTATACAAATACAAAGTTCAATAAAAGAAAATGTTCACTGTCAATGTTCACTGTCTGCGCTTCCTTTCTGGCCATTTTTTAATTCATTTCATGACTATTACTGAAAATAATTTATCATCAGAGGATGGGTGGAAAAAATATATGGGCCTTGGGTGCCAAATGACCTTGGAATGCCACTGTTACCAAATCCTGCACACATCAAAACATTGCTATACCAGGTACAATAGCCCTGGACCCAGAATCAGGGGCTGTGTACATAGAAACCCGTATTAGAATGTATTTGTAACTCTATGATGACTGTAACCAGAGGGGGCATGTGGGAGTATGACTACTCAGATATATTCTAGGTTCCCCTTCTGATTTTATAGCTTGAAAAGCAGTGTGTAGACTTTTTACTTACAGCAATATAAGGAGAAGAAAATGTAGGTAGAGGTCTTTGTTCTTTGCTCTAAGAACAAATATATTAGGATACCTGTATTTATACCTGTATATAAATTACACAGGCCAACACACATTTTGGTGTCTTAAAAGTTAGACCAATGTTTCTCTAAATGTGGGTCAGGACCAACTTGGTAGGTCGTGACCTGTCAAGTGGGTCACGGAAAGCTGAAAGCAGCCATCTTGGAAGCTGCAGAACTTACTCTTGCTGAATTGCTTTTGTGAGTGTTAACAGTTGGAATTTTCAATTTTGTTTTCAATTTTGTTTTTAGTTCAGTGCTTTTACATAAGATTTTGTCCTCATCTTGCTTTACTTTCTGTCAGGGATGTTTCATGGTTGTGCGATTGCTGAAGTCCAAGAATGCCAATTTGCATTCCAGGAGTATCATTTTATTACTTCGCAATGACAGTACTTCTTGCTCGGTGATGTCACTATGACATCACTTCCAGGTTAAGGACATTACTTCCAGGTTAATCACATTACTTCCAGTGGGTCCTGACATGAGTGTCATTCTAAAAAGGGGTCCCAGTCTAAAAAGTTTATGAATAATTGAGTAAGACCAATTTGTGGGTATACTTAGGGTTCTGATTCCAAAAATGGCATCAGTTTTGCCCTATCACATCTAATTTCAGAGATACAGCTTAGCCTGCTTAGTGAATGGTTCAAACCGCTTCCTCATCATGAAACCTATAAGGAGAGTCAGAAGCCATGGTGCCATAGGCTTCCTGATGAAGCAGCTTGAAGTATTCATTTAGGAGGCTATGCCATATCACCAAAACTAGACATGATAGGGCCAAACTGATGCCATTTTTGGAATCCACACACCAAATTCATATAAAACCACCATAAATTTTGAGAAAAAAGTGTTTCTGTCTCTCTGTTTTGCAGGCCTGTCTTTCTGGTTAGGGGTCTCACTCAGACCTATGCAGTGATGTCATGCAGGGGGTACGCGGGGGTACGCAAGTACCGGTTCCTAGGATTACGGCTGGCCCCGCCCATTCGCCCGCCCACTCATCGACTCCGCCCCCTGCAATGTTTGAATTTCCTGCACGTTTGAGTTGCCTGCACATTCTCAGAGCCAGGCAGGCAGGCAGGCAGCGAGCGGAGCCTTGCCTTGCCTTCCCACTGAAAAATGAGCTGCTCTGGGGTTTTGGAACTGTTGGGTCACTTTAACATGATGCCAGGCCTCCTTAACATGTTCTGGGGGTGCTGTGGAATACTGTTGCAACTGTTGGGTCAGTTTAAAATTGTCTGAGGCCTCAAAAAGGGCTTTTTTCATGTCACTTCCTGCCATGACATCACTTCCGGCTTATGACGTCACTTCTGGTGGGCGGGTCCCGACACGTGCCAATCAAAAGTGAGTACCTGTTCTTAAATCATTTAGATGACACCACTGGACCTATGGCTCAGTCAACGCTGATCCCCAGCTTGGTTGGATGGGGAGCTTCCATACCTGGCTCCCTTCCTCCTTGTTCCTAACAGGCAATAATCACTTACCTGTTTGCAGATATACACAAATGTGGCCCAAGCATAACGTTCCTGAATTTTGATTTGCAAACTTATACGCTCCAAACTTTTAGGGGGGGTGGGGGACTTAAACGCCTCTGTTGCCTTGCACAGCTTGATACATTCAATGTCACTTTCCTAAATCCACTGTGATTCCACAATAATTTTATGAAAATATTTAAGCAAATCCTGGGTAAAATAAAAAGCTTTTTAGAGAAGTCACTGTGGACACACTGTTCTTTTCATAAATCTACTGAAAGCTGAAGGGCAGGTGGTTGGGCTTTAGCGTTCTGTTTGTGGCAGTTACAGCGCATCAGGGAAGGAGCAAGGTAGAAATACTGTTTCCTTTTGGTCCCTCTTCTGCTTTCCCTAAGCGAAAGTTAAACTTTTACAGAAATGAGGTAGTGATACGATGCACCTGCAAAGATGTCCATCTGCTTGGTCTTTTAACCCGTTTTCCTATGCTAATAGTCAAAAGAGAGCAGAACAACCAAAGTTGAAAATATAATAGGTCCTCCAAAATAAAAAGGTTGAAATAGAACCATGCCCCAAGAGCTTACATTCTCAAGAAACCTTGTGGAAGCTGAAGTTCATGTTCTTTTATTTATTACTAGCTTTTTGTGACCCGGCGTTGCCCGGGGGCAGAAATTATCCCCAGGCTCTATTAGGAGGAGGAATGAGTTGGTCCTGCAGTGCACCCCCACCTCTGGGGGCGTAAGGGGGGCCCTACCCCCACAGTATATCTGCCCAGATCGCACGGAATAAGTGTACCACGTGTGGTGCACATCGTTCCAGGCGTTCCAGAGTAATGGTGGAACATACACACAAATATACAAACCTCCCTCAAAAGTATGACATAATGAGATCCATAGATAGACATATAGAACTCGTCCCTGAAATAACACAGTATTGCTGACGTGGAACCCCAAACGCACACTATCACTGTGAAATGAATGAGGAAACAGGGACACCCTAACCTAAGAGAGCAATCTGAAGGTCCCACTTACTGTGTGCAGGCCCTGTAGCAGGACAGCCCTGACGTATGAGAAACAGGCAGAGGTGGCCAGTGAGCTCCCTGGACATAGGCCCCTCTCAGATCCGACTGGGTGCTGGAACTCCCTGGATCCTGCTCTTTCCACCCTGGGCCAGTCAGGCAACACAGGCAAAACATTTAGTTTTGCTTTCTGTTCTCCCTCTGTCTGGTAGCTGAGCTGCTCAGCCCTCCCGCAGAACCTGCAGAATCGTCTGTGACCACAGGGTGGCAGCAGACCTGTAGCCCCATGCAATCCCCTTGGTTCCCGACGATCTGGGCCCCCTCCCCGAAAACCGGGGGGTGTAGGGGGGTCTGACCCCCGCAGTGATTCCTTCCAGGCTGCAAGGAACGTGTGTGCCAAGTTTCGTGGCCGTGGGTCAAGGGACGGAGACGTGTATAAGGAACATACATACACACGTCCGTTTTTATATAGATAGATACTGTCGGGCCCGCCCCCACGGCTCAGAGCCCACTGGATCGTCCCCTGCTTACCCTGCTGACCGCTGGAGGGTGGGAGGCGACAGTCCGGTGGGACGTGGCACCGCAGGAGCGCCCCGTGGCTCGACTCTGGTTGGGAGGAGCATGGGGGAGGCATCCCCGGCCAGCAGTCGCATCGGCCAAGGCTGCGGCCCGAACGAACACCCTCTAGAGGCGGCCAGACGCCGCCCCGCTTGGGGGATGGCCAGAGCTGAGATCTCGTGAGATCTCAGCCCTGGGATCATGCTGGAAGGGGCGGGACCTCTGCCGGCCTCGCTTGGACTCATAAGGAGCCTGGCCGGGGACGATAGCGGTTGTGCCTGGAAGTCCTGTGAAGGCAGGACCAAGGGAAAGACTGCAAGGGTTCCTGATCCTCCTCTGGACACCTTGATGGGATGAGCCAGGCATCCCCAGGGGGCTGTCCTTGCCCCCCGTGGACAAGGCTGGGGAGCCTGGTGGCGGGCTGAGGAGCTGACCCCAGGAGGGGGCTCCCTAACCACAACCCTGCCCTTCAGCCCCAGTGTAGAAGGCCTGCAATCCCTGGCCTGGGGTGTCACCCCTCCCCCCTGGAGGGGCAGAATCGGGGGCTTGCCACCCCACCAACATGCCCCCCAGCCAGAGAGGGGCACAAGCAGAGACTGACTAGCGCCCTGCCATGCCAGGCCAGGGCAGCACCACAACCGGCACCACTCCTGCTGAGTGACTGAGTGGGAGCAGGACAAGAGGGGAGCCGTGAGGGAATGAGGGTGTTCCCCATGAATGTAAAAAACTTCACAAAAATAAACCAGCTTTGCCAATCTAGCCGTGCCACTTCTGGCCGCTTTGCCGAGAAGACACCTGCCAGTCAAGAGCCCGCACACTCCATCGCCCACCGATATGTTTCTGTGGAAGATTCACAGAACCCTCAATCACCAGTTTTTGCCTTCATGGTGTGGCTATCTCCTCTGGCTTTATGCCATCAAGCTTCAGCAGGCATAGTAGCTCAGGTCCTCAAGTTTTTTTTCTGTTCTTTGCTGGCTGGCCTTCACACACTCCCCTGCACTCTCACTGTGGTAGTGAATCAGCGACACTGTTCAGCCATGTTGGGTACAGCTTGTCACAGCTCGGCATTCTGTCTCCTAACCAGGTATGAGACCTGGTTAGGAGACAAATAAGTATCTCATACAGTAAGTTCTGGCAGTCATCAGACCACACCTCTTGCCCTGGGTATAAGATATGAAACAAGATACCGGCTGTCATGTCAAACCATGGTTTGTGATGCAAACCACGTTTTGTCCTTCCAAATGCATAGCAGGGAATTCATAGGTTCTTCTGTCCTCTCCTTTGGATGTTTGCTCTGGAATGGAGCAATGATCCTAAGGCTTCAAGAAGCCTTCCAGGGATTGTTCAGTAACAAGCAGAGGCAGATCTAAGGGAGGGCAAAGCTCTACGTTTGGCAAGAAGCCTTACCTTGCAGTGGAAATCACTCCTCTCCTGCACCGTTTTAGCCAATCCTCACAGGGAAAAGCAACATCTTGGCGTTGCTTACTGGCTACAGCAGCAAGGAAGAAGAGGGATTTACATGACAGGGCAAGGCTTCTTGCAACACTTAGAGCTTTGCCCTCCCTGTAGATACTCCTCTGGTAACAAGCACCGTAAAGAGGGATAGGTCTCCCTGTAAACCAACTTTCCAATTATGTCTGTTCTGTAACACGAAGCTGTGTTTTGCTGCTTCGGAAAAGGGGGTATTGCAGGGAATTTGGGAGAGTATTTTAGGGGGCATTTTCATTTTCCTGATGGCCATAGTGACATCTTGAACCACTAGTTCATAATCTACTTGAACTATCCCCTGAAAACTTTCTCAAATTATCTACAACAAATGGGTATCTCATTAGAAAAGTCCATGCGGAGAGGATTCCCTGGAAATGGAAAACCTGAAGATCAGTTTTCCCATTTTGAGGAGGAACAAAGAAAGTGACCAGAAAGATTAAGCCTTTTGAAGATGGAAGATGGAAGATAACAAACAGCACACAAAGCAGCTTCTTTGTAGTGGACTCCGAAACAAACTTACCTCTCTTCCATTCTCCACTTGAAGCCTTTCCAATATTTATGCATAAAGAAAATAAAAATACTTACACAAGTGAGCTAGTTTGGAATGGAGGAATAACTGAACAGGGAGGAATCTGCTGGGTCCATTCCTATTACCCTTATTCTATGTACCAAATGTTTTAAAAAGCAAACACATGACCTAGGAGACTTTGCATGAGTGGCACCCACATGAAAGCTCTTGAAGCATCACATCTTTTTCTTGTCTAACCATGTTTTTTAGGAACAAAAATATGAACCAATTGAATATAGTTTTCAGAAAGCAGCTTTGTCACTAAGTACCATGTCTAGATAGCAACAGCTTGTGCCAGGTGCCAAATTAAAGAAGAGGCACATCAAAGCAGGAAAGAGTCATCTATGAGACATACAAAACTATGCAAGGGGTGGATAGGGAAATATTCTTTCCCCTCTCTCACAACAGTAGAGCCAGGGGACATCCACTAAAATTGAGTGTTGGGAGAGTTAGAACAGATAAGACACTTTTTTACCCAGCAGGTTATTAATCTGTGGAACTCCATGCCACATGCTGGCATCTGGCCTGGATGCCTTTAAAAGGGGATTGGACAGATTTCCAGAAGAAAAGTCCATCATAGGCTACAAGCTGTGATGGGTATGTGCAACCGCCTGCTTATAGAAGTAGGCTGTCTTAGAATACCAGGTGCAAGGGAGTGGCAACATGATGCAAATATCTTGTTGTCTTGTGAGCTCCCTGAGGCATCTGGTGGGCCACTGTGGGATATAGGAAGCTGGACTAGATCGGCCTAATCTAGTGGGACTCTTCTTATGTTCTCATCTAGGATTTTAGAAGATTAATGCCACAATTCTCTAAAAGTATAGTTTTGCTTCAATATGTATGGTTCTGTATGTTCAGTATGGTTCAGCATAGTTCAGTACTTCAATGTGTATACTAAAAGTATGTATGGTTTGTTTCTGTGGCAGAGGTGTCTACTGTTTAAAGGGCAAAAGAGAAAAATCTTGCTGGGACCTCCCAAGTCAACAGTTAAATTAACTCTTTGCATCCTGGCCTCTGAAATGACCAACGAATTGAGGGCACCGCAGGTGAGAAATCAAGGCCAGAGTACAATTTATAAATTTCCCTGGAGGGTTTTAATTACTCAGGATGCTGTGTGTACAATAACGAGAAACATGACTGGATATTTTAATCGTCTCAGTATCTGCAAATTGTTAGGAAGGCATCTGCCATCTAAGGAAGAGCTAGAGAGAGGGTACAGTCATAATTAAGTCACGGTAAAATCACTCTTTGAGGAATTATTTGGTTTTGCTGGTAGGTTCACCATAATGTGTTTGTGAAGTGGGGTGACCTGTTTATTGTTTCAGCGCCTCAGAATTCCCATAGGTGAAAGAGAGGCAACAATAATGGTTAGTCTCATACAGAACTTTGACACTTACTTAATGTATTTTGACATACTTGAATAAAAACTGACATATATTTATATGAACGCAATCATTTGTTGTTCTCAATGAATTTTGCCTTTGCTGAGGTTCATTGTTTTTCTTATTTTGTCATAAACATGCATTTTTCTGGAGCAGCTTTCAGTCCTTTCATTTCAACTCCTAATACAAGGAGTTATGATCTAAGGTAGTATAAAGACAGTATTGTCATGCTTATCTTTTAATAATGAGTCACCTCTTTGTGAATTTTATGTTCTTGTTACCATGAAAGTCCCAATTTTGGACTTTCACAGCTACCAAACATGATTTTCAATTGAGTTTGCCTGAGATTTAGAGCAGACTCCCAAAGCAGGTACATCTTTCTGGCCTTATCTCACAGAGATGATGAAGATAATGTTTTCCTAATAGCTTTTTCCACATTGCTGTTTTGACTGTTTCCTTGAACGTGTTTTACCGTTCAATTATCACATACCATTTAGGGTGCAATCCTAACCTGGAGTTAGGCCGGCACAGTTAGGCCAGCAAAGTTTGGCTGGCACAAGGGACACCATCAGGCACGCACGGAGGCCCGAGCGCACCCCATGGCTGGTGCTGAAACCACGCCCACCCACATCGCCCCGCCCCCGCGCATTGCTCAGACACGCCTCCCTTACCCTGGAAACGCTCCATTTCTGAGCATAAGGGAAGCGTGGGCGGGAGGGAGGGCCGAAAACCGTGCTGTCTCCCCTGGACCATGCGCAATGGTGCCCCAGTGCTGCCCGGTGCCCCATGGCTCGCTCCATCTGGGGCCACAGGTAAGATACGTGCCTGGACACCGTAAAGTATTGGACCACTCTTGGAGTCAGAGAGGCCAGCACACAGATGTGAACCATCCTCCCTGACTCTGAGAATGGTCCAAACACGCTTTACAGTGGCCTTTGTGGCAGCCAAGCTTTGCTGGCCTAACTATGCTTGCCTAACTCCAGGTTAGGATTGCACCCTTATACATCTAATCCCGCCAGGTTTCAGTACTAGCTCATACTCACCTTCCTGCAGCAATCATTCTGGATCATCTGGTTTGTTTTCACACTTTGTGTATTGGTGTAGAGACACTTGCAGACAACCATAGAACCCCCATTCACCATCTCCAGTTTGCTCCTCACATTGGTGTTTCTCATCACCACAGTTCCAGTAGCCTCTGCATCGCCTGCATTCACTTCTCCAGCATAATGATGACCATGGAGCCACCTTTCTTCCCCAGGCAGCTTTACTTAAAGCTCTCTTGTTGTTATTATACATCATACATTTTGTTAGGGAGCTTTGTAAGCCTTGGGCACTTGCATTTTGGAGGGAATTAGGCCAGCACCAATGTGTTCTGTCGCCTGGGCCAAGAGGCCCAATGGTAAGGCCAGCCTTGCAAGGCTGGCACAGGGTCTCTGGGATACTGGGTGGGTGGCAGGCAACGGAATGGGTTGGGGGAAGGGAGGACAGGGTGGAGGGAAGGTGGAGTGCAGGTGGGCCCATGGGAGGGCCGGGTTGGGGAGGGGGGTACAGGCAGGATCCAGCCTTGGGTGGATCTTCCCTGGCGGCCCCAAATTTGGCTGTGTGGAATTGTGCTGTCAATTTTTGCGGCGTAGCTCCCAGAAGCCCCATTAGGGCTGCTGCACACTACCAGGGGGAAGGGAAATATTTCCCTCTTCCCCAGGTAGCGCGGCAGCTCATCCTATCCCCAGGCTGGATATAGGGCAAGTATATCAGGCTGCCTATTCCAGCCCGGGGTTTGGACTGCGTTGTCAGGATTATGTTATGCCTCATTGGCTGACAAGGAGATGTTTTAGATTGTGAGCCCTTCTGGGACAGGGAGCCATTTAACTTTATTGTTATTATTTGACTGTAAACCACTTTGTGAACCTTGTGTTGAAAAGCGGCATATAAATACCGTTGCTTGATTGATATCCTGTAGTGAAGAAAGTAACCCTAAAAATGACACTGACAGCGCAATCCTATACCCCCCTTAGCGCCGGTGCTGCGCTCTTGCGCCGGCCAAATGCTGTCGCGAATGTGCCATAAAGCGCGTCCGCGTCGGTGCTACGGTGCTTGGCTGGCGCAAGCGGCAGCATCAGTGCTCGGGCGCCGCCACAACCATTGGCAGCACTGGCCGTGGCCGGTTGAGTGCCGGCGTCACTTGGTTGGCACAGGGCCTCCGCGAGGGTGTTCCAGAGGCGTTCCGGGGGCGTAACTGGGCGGCGCAGTGGGCGGATACGCAGGTTATGACACAGGACAGCTATAGTACCATAACCTAACACCGGTTCCCTGCCATGGCGGCCCTGATTCAGGCCACCCTCGTGCATGTTCCTCTACACCTGCTATTTTGCTGGCGCAGATCCAAGCAGGCCCATAGGGGTGACTGGGGCTTATGTGGGTGCAAGGGGAAAGCCTCCCCTTGTCCTGCACGTTGCTGCTGCTGTCTCTGAATGGGCCTGTAGATATGGCCCTGCTATGTCAGCCTTACTAGGCCAGCATAAGGTAGGATTGCGCTCTGTGGCAACAGCATACTGAGGCTACAGTTAGATGTGAAAAATGCATAAAGGACTTCTGAGATAAAGAGTTTTTCAATGTACCTCTTGAAAATCTAGATTTTGCCTTTCAAAAGCCTGAGTGTACAAATGTGATGCTGCAGTAGCATCACATGCTACGCTTGTTGCATTGTTTGTTTCCTGTTGTGTTGAATGGTATGTAGTATGACTATTTGGGGAGGGAATACTTTCCCTTGAAATCAGTGAACGTTCCTTCTCAGTAAGAACAGATAGGACTGAGGTACACATATATCTTTCGGAGGGTACAATCCTAACCTGGAGTTAGGCCTGCACAGTTAGACCAGCAAATTTGGCTGGCCCAAGGGCCACCGTAAAGCACGTTTGGACCACTCTTGGAGTCAGAGAGGATAGTGCATGTCTGTGTGCTGGCCTCTCTGACTCCAAGAGTGGTCCAAACATACTTAACAGTGTCCCTTCTGCCAGCCAAACATGGCTGGCCTAACTGTGCCAGCCCAACTCCAGGTTAGGATTGCGCTCTGAGATTTTCAAGTGTAGGTAGCGTGTGCCACTGGAAAAGGTATGGAAATGGTTTTTTTAAAACAACAACAACACAATAGTTATGATCACCTTTTGTGTGTATACAGTTTAGGATTAGGCTGGAAACTGTCAGTCACAATATAAACAGACAGAGAGAGCTCCCTTCCCCTTAAGAAATGCTACAAACAAAAGATTCCCATGTTTGAAAGGTCAGAAGAACAAAACCAAAAAACATAAATGCACTCACAAAGAGACAACATCATTAATTCTGTTGTTCTTGGCCCAGTCAATTGAAGAAACATAAGTGCTGTCAACAGAGGACTGTGAGATAAAGGATAAAAAGTGGGAATGAAATGTTTTACTGCTAAGACTGTTCTTTGGGTTTGAGAACATTTCTGGAAATAACCTGAGCTGAGAAAATGTTCCCTATGAGGAATACATGCTGTGGGAAACTGTGTGGAAGATAAAGTTTGGGCAATGACCTTCTTATTGTGCTTTAATCAAGCTGCACACCAAAGGACCCAACTGTTTTTAGAAAAAGAAAGAATACGGTGGAATTTGAGATGCTTTACCTTTCGCGTGTTACATTAACTGAACTAGAAAGCACAAGGGTACCATAAATATCTACTTCAAGCTTTCGGATAAAAGAATAACAGTTCATAACTCTCTGAAAATGTTACCTTTGTTTAAAAGTTCATTTAATCACCAGGACGATGGAGTAAGTAAGTAAGTAAGTAAGTAAGTAAGTGTGTGTGTGTGTGTGTGTGTGTGTGTGTGTGTGTGTGTGTGTGT
>JAJKFI010000014.1:2247521-2261933 GCA_029204185.1 Lerista edwardsae
GTGTGTGTGTGTGTGTGTGTGTGTGTGTGTGTGTGTGTGTGTGTGTAGGAGAAACACATGTGGTATAATAGAAACAACAGAAGTGGGGATTGTCAGTCTGGTGTAATAATTGCAGTATGAGGTGTAAAATACCAAGGCCAAGACACAGGGGGAATGTAAAGGTCATGTCCCCAAATATGGAGCTACTCTGAGAGTTGTGGAAAACATTAAAAAAAGCAGAGGCACTCACTCTTCCACTTCCTACCACTTCTCATGATGCACAAGGGGAAAGGTATGAGGGGAAAGGTATGGGGTCCACATGCATCTAGGGCCCATTGGCAAGTGTTTTTGCATACAAGCTGAGTATCCCCTATTTGAAATACTTGGGATGTTGGATGTTGTTGGATTTTGGCATACTTGCATATATGTACATCATACATTGTGCATCATGTGATATCTTGGGGATAAGACCCAAGTCTAATTACGAAATTCATTTATGTTATGAGTGTGCTTGCTTGGGGGAATCTGGATATGAACAGAAAAGATATACCACACCAGACGGGGGGGCTGGGAGGATCAGTTTTCCCTTGGGAAATGCTGAATAAACTGGTGTGTGCCTGAGTTTTGACTGCAACCCATCACATGAGGATTCTGGGTGGCAGCCACATCTCCAAGGCAGCGCAGTTATCAGGTAGACTCTTGCAATTGATTCATGAAAATTGGACTAGATTTTCTATAAAGCACCCAACATTCATCTAAAATAGTGGTTCTCAAACGTTTTGGCACTGGGACTCACTTTTTAAAACGACAATCTGTCCGGGACCCACCCATTGTGACACCAGGGCCTAAGAATGCAGCAATAAGTTGGCTATTTCTCACAGCGCAATCCAACACTGCCTGTCGCGTCGACACTATGTCATAGCGTTGATGCGACGGACATAGCGCTGACGCGGGGGCACCAAGTGCCCCCCCCGCGTCCCCGCTACAGCTCTCAAGCTGATGCTATGAGTAGCGTCGGCTTGAGAGTGGCGGCAGGGAGCCTCCCTTGTTCCAACCGAAGCCACTCGGCGTGAGGGAGGCTCTGTCCCATTGCGGGATGGGGATTGGCGGGGGGAGGGGGGTTGGGGCGGGATGTGGGTGGGTCCAGGGTTCGGCCATACGACCAAATCCTATACCCGCTCAGGAGGCCGCGTGGTCCCAATTCAGACCGTGCGGTCTCCTCGGATCTGCACCTGCTGGAGCCTCCCCAATTGAGTTATTTTTCAGCCATCTTCCAATAGCAAAGTGAATCAGAAAGGGAAAAAGCCTGTTTACCACCTTGACGCAAGCAAAACAACCACACAGCCCTCCCTGTTTCCAGCATCCCATCTTCCCACACTTTCAATATGTCTGCCGTGGGTGCTTTGTGAAGCACCTGAAATTGGCTCATGACCCACTGGAGGGTCCCTAACCACAGTTTGAGAACCAGTGATCTAGAAGTTTGCATTGCCATGTCTTTACTGAAAAGTAGTGTGGGGAGGTATTTACTTCAGAGAAGCAGTGGCTGGGAAGGAAAACGTTTACCTACTCCTGCCTACTACTTTCCCGCTTCCAAATCATCCCATACCACTAATTACTGGAAAGATACAGAAGGTGTATGTGCTGCAGAGGACAACAATGAATAATTACCCTTTGCATATATAGGCCGTACCTTGGCATTCATGGGGGTCCTGTCAGAAGACTCCAGCAGGCCTTCTGAGTGTAAACGGAAGTGCCTGACAGTGTTCTGGTGGTCATGACCGGGAGGTCCTCCAATGCAGGCTTGAAATCTGCGTTCAATCCAGTCCGCGGATTGCAAACATGCAGACGATGAGGACCCCTGTATTGATTCACTGTGGGCGCAATCCTAACCTGAAGTTAGGCCGGCATAGTTAGACCAGAACAGTTTGGCCGGCAGGATGGCGCACGTCTGTGTGCTGGCCACTCTGACTCCGAGAGTGGTCCGAACGCGCTTGTGCCGGCCAAACGTTGCTGGCCTAACTGTGCCAGCCTAACTCCAGGTTAGGATTGCACTCTTGTCTTGTTTTGGAGATTATCAGGTGCACACACACACACACACACACACATGCAAAATGAATTCCAGCTGTGCGTGCATTCTCATGTACACAAAGCACGAAGCAGCAAATGCAAAGCTAAGTTAATTTTTTTTTTTTTGAAAAAAACACCTTTTACTGTCTTCTTTTCCTTTTGCATTCCAGCAGAATATTGTCACCAACCTTTTTGTGATCTGTGTTCTGTGATCAGTGCAATTATGCCTGGCATTGCCATTGTGAGCCTACAGGGACGGAGGTAGTTTTAAACTGAAACCACCTAATGAGGAACTACAGTTATCCATCTCCTCTTTGTAATTTAGCTGGGTAACTTATCGGTGGGAACTATTTCAAAAGTATACATTCAGAAATACATCGACCACATGATGTCTTTTCCATATGGCATCTCATAATTATTTGGCTGTGTGCGAACATGATGAAAACAGTTTCCTAACTCTCTGAGGATCAGAGTAAATTATTTCAATTAGAGATATTTCAGAGCAAACATTACCTTAGGGCATATTAATAATAGTACCTGAGAAGGAACAGCTGTCTTTTAAGCATAGAAATCTGTCTGTTTCTTGCTGCCCTTGCAAGAGGACCCATTTTGTAATGTTAAAAAACAGTTTTTTGCCCCTCAAACTTTGCCTAAACAGAGAACTTGGCAGTGGAATCTTGGTTGTAATCCTCAGCAAGGGAGCTGGTGGGTGGATTTTTTTTCCCCCTCAATAAACTTTTGTATAAAACCTACCAGTCTCCTGATATTTATTTTCTGCAATGTTGAAAATCACACAGAGATCCAGAACAATAAACCACGCAAAAGCAATTTGTGACTTCCTGTAGCCTTCAAACATTTATTCTAACAACAACAACAACAACCCTGTTTTCATCCTGATACCACAAATCAGAAAAGATGACCTCTGTTATCCAGCAGCCCTACTTGCACTAGGCTGTGGGGGCTGGGGCAAGGGTGGGGCACCCCAGGTGCCACGCTCAAGGGGGGGTGTCACCACGAGGTACCAAAATTGTTAAAACAGTAGTTTTAAGGAATAATATACCATTCATATGTGGAATTTCATGAGGAATTCAATAAAAAAAAAACTTACAGTGTAATATCTTGATTCTATCACACTCTATAGTTAAAAAACACCACCACCACCACTGTCTTATTATATGTAACTTTATGTATGATGACTACATTCAATCTCAGGATGCAGGAGCAATACGTCACTGCATTCTATGTGCACGGGAGCAATAGCAGGGGAGGGCACTGACATTCATCCATTGCTATTCATCCATTGCGTGGGGAAATATTCACTGCATTTGTTTCCTGGCCATTATCATTATTCATTCCATGTCATGACTATGACTAGTTCTCAACCTCACCTCACAGGGTGGTTGTGAGGACTAAAGGAGAGGAAGAAAAGAAGAGGGAGCACATCACCCTGAGCACCTTGGAAGAAAGGGGTATAAAATGTGAATGATGAACGAATGAGAGCGCAATCCTAACCTAGAGTGAGGACGGCTCAGTTTGGCAGGCACAGGAGACACCGTAAAGTATGTTTGGACCACACTCATAGTCAGAAAAGCCAACACACAGCTGTGCGCCATCCTCCCTGACTCCAATCAGGGTGGTCCAATCACACTTTATGGTGGCCCTTGTGCTGGCCAAACTTTGCTGACCTAACTGTGCCTCCCTAACTCCAGGTTAAAATTGTGCCCTGAATGACTGAATGAATTTGTTGTATTGGGAGTGTCAAAAATTGATGGGCCCCAGATGTAAAATGAACCAGCTACACCACTGCTAGGCTGCCTTTGAGAAATGTTTCTGCACAGGGTTCAATGCTAGAAATGCACTAGGCCCAAACCTAAGGGAAGGTGCTTTCCTTCCATCGATGATGCTAGAACGGCATTAGCCCCAAATCAGATTCAGAAAGGTCCCTGTGCCTTATTCTCAACTGCCAGGCCTGAGGAGCGGGGGAGCGGGGGAGGGGGCATAACAAAACAAACTATACAGTACAAAACAAATTTATTACCACATTTGGGTTCCTCAATCTCAATTTGTCCAGGGCTGTGTTTCTACTACAGCTTTATCTACTTTCAATATACTTCTATTACCCCAATGCATTCTGGAGACTGTAGTTTGTTAATGATAGCTCTAACAGCTTTCAGGGACCTTAACAAACTATAGTCCGCCCTTTCAGAATGCTTTGGGGGAATCGAGATGTACAGAAAGTGGATTCAAGTTGTAGTGGAAATGCAGCCCAGATCTTCTCCATAAGTATCAACATATATTATTCGTACAGTTCAAACATGGGAAAGTGAAATTTACAGCTTCAGAGCAGAACTGCTATGCCCCAGTAGTTGGTCACTCAGTTCAGTTCACAGAATTCCAGACTTCAATAGTCAGCTCCAGCCCTTCTATAAAGCATAATTTCCATACCAGTTTGAATCTCTGAACTTCTAACCTTAGAAGCTACTCACATGTGGTAATCAGTGGTTGCCTGTACATGAAGTGGGACATTTGTTGCTTTCTATGAGCTGAAACAGCAAAGGGCAAAAAGGTAAGACTGTAACCCCCACATGCTTCTTCTGGGAGTCTCTCATACACTCCAAACCTCAAACTTATCAAGTTTTGTGGATGGAATGGTGAGGCCCAGGGGATCAACATGAGTCAAACTCGAATTAGATACTGATGGGAAAATCATGCATCAGTCTCCATTTCCATGGGACTTATCTAATTGAGCAATCCAACTGTGGACACAATCCTTCACCTCTCTGTCTGTGAGCGTGTGCACAGACATACAGTATGTGCTCACTGCCAGCTTTCTGACCCTGCAATGAGGGCTTAACTGTTCAGTTACCTGATTAATGAACATGTTTGTCATCTGAAGTATCATTGTCCTGTACTCACATCCTGACAACTGAAAAAGAATAGATGGGTAGAGAGAATCAGTACCATCTTCAAGGAAACAACTGTACTTTATGGATCCCTCAGCCACGAAGCATTCTCTTATTAAATTTATTTCCAGAAATTTTATTGAACCTAACTTATGGTCTCTCCTAATTCTTGTTTACTTATCCATAAATACTTGGAGCCAAACTGGTCCAGGGCTGAGCCCTGTACACCAGTGGCGGACCTGAGGGAAGCCAGGGGAAGCAAATGCCTTGGGCGCTGGGCTGTGGGAGGGTGGGTGACAACCAGTGGTGTTATTCTGCCGGAATGCTGGGCGGGACATCCGGGTGATCAACAGCCTGGCCGTCGCGTTCCGCAGCATTACGCCGTTTGCGTAACGTACGCAAGCGGCGTAATTGGTTACGCAAACAGCGTAACGCTGCGGAACATGACAGGCGGGCTGTCGATCACCCGGATGTCCCGCCCAGCGTTCCGGCAGAATAGCACCACTGGTGACAACACTTGCCTCCCCTGCCTTATCCCTGCCACTGATTTGGAGTGCATCGTTCTGGGAAGCAGCTTCCTGTAGCTGGAAGCCACTTCCTGTAGTGACCTGGCATGGCTTCAAAGGGCCACCCCACCCCTCCAAGAAAGGGTGTTTGGCCCTTCAGAGTGCTCCTGGTCGTTCTGCAACGGGGCCACGAAGCCGTTTGTTGGAGCAGCCAGGCCACCTGCCCACTCTGAGAAGCAGCTTCGTGGTTGCCTGGCCACTCTTAGAAGTGGCTTCTCAGGGCGGCCAGGCACACTCCGCAGGGCTGCTCTAGGAAGTGTGGCCATGAAGCCATACACGGCCTCTTCCCAGAGTGGTTTCGCTGGCAAAGCTGTTCTGGAAAGCAGCCATGCATGTACACAGTTGCTTCCCCAAATGGTGAGGCGGTGCTTGGTTGCCGTGCCATCCAGGAAGCGCGGGCGTTGCCCCTTTCCAGAGCAGCTCTGCAGAGCTGTCCTGAGAAGCAACCGTGAAGGGGGCCACTTCTTGGGGGCCCCAAAGGGGGGCAGCATTGCAGGGGCACACCTCTGGCAGTGTGCCCCCGGGCGCTGTCCCCCCAGGATCACCCCTGCTGTACACATTCAGTATGAAGCCATTTGACACCAATATCCACAAATAATAAGAGATCCTTGCAGTTCCCAAGCAATATTGTGTCAGCTGTAAGGATACAGTTTGCAGGTGAATCACAGTAATAGCCCAATCTTATGGGAGCCTGATGGTGTCGGTTTTTGCGATCTGCCACTGGAAAGCCTGAGGCACTGGTGCAAAAGCCACACCAGCATCATGTGCTTCCAGGCACACTTCTGGAGCAGGGAAGTTGGCAGTTTGTGAGCAGTTTGGGGCAAGGAGCAGGAGGGGCAAGGGGAGGTTGGTAGGATCTCTGTGGCAGTGCTGCATGCCGGGATCCTATCCCTCTTTCCCCACCCTGAAACACCTTGAATTTATACCAGCAAAAGAGCTGGAATAGGCCTGAGAAGAACCATTGGAAGCCAGGTGCCCTACAGGGAGGTAAGAAAAAGTTATCTCCTTGAGTCTTTCTGGTATGCTATTCCACCAATAGCATGCAGAATACTCTCCAGCAGCAGCACTGTGCCATTGGCTGGCAGATGATAGAATTAGGCTATAAGTTTCATAGCTACTAGTAATGGGTAAAATAATGGGGAAAATTGATTTAACAGGTTTTTTTAATCTCCCTTCCTTATCTTTGTCACTATTTAGAATCAGACAAGTCAGTACAAAGTGGAACAACTCCTTACATACTCTCCTATGCATAGAACAATCCTATGCATTCTTATTTAATGAAACTTAAATAAGTGAACTTGAGTGAACAAGCATAGGATCTGGGCATAGGATCATAGGATTATGGGATAATGCATGCTTTATCTAACATCTGGCTTTTCATATTGATGAATTCTGAACCGTGGAAAAATTCCAGTCTCTTTCTCCAGTTCACCTAAATGAAAAGACTGATGTTATCAGATCTCAGATAATTCCTTTTATTGTAAATTTGGTTTAATGTGTTTTTCTTCTTCTTTGCATATCCAAAGCACTTTTGTTTCATCTCATGTGCCTTTTAAGCTTCTAAGAGTCCAACACTTTGCTGATTTGGCATTTTTATGCTACTTTATTCTTCCCTCCTACAGGTATCCCAGCCAGACAAGATACATTTTCAAACCACAGAGCTTTTTTGTCTGCTTTTAGAACTCAAAGAGCATAGTTTTATACATATATATTTTAAACCCTGAAACCTAGATTAAAAAATCAGTGTCAGATAATTCTTTGAATAGATAGGATTTATGTTCATTGACCCTATCAATTTGCCACAAAATGTGCCAAACCACTTGTGTAATTATCAGTTGTCCACTTTACACAGAACACAACGTACATTTTCTCAAAGGTAAGCCCCACTGTGTCTAATAGTATTTACTCCCAGGTACGTTTGCATAGAATTCAAACCTGAATCAGGTTATAGAAATTTAGTTCAGGTTACAAACAGTTATTGGCATATAACAGACAACCATATAAAGGGAAGGCAAAAGAGAGAGAAAAGAACTAATAACACATAATAAAACGTTTAGTAACATTGAGCCCAACAGCATTAGTACAACTGTCCTTGAACCAACTGTTGAGAGCACAAATAAGTAGGAAGGGGACATCCTTCTCTATTCCCAATGTTTTAAGAAGTGCAATGCTTACAATCTCCTAATCTGGTGTTAAAATCTCCTTCCAATATCAAATTCCACCCTGGGAAACCTTCTCTCCAAGTTCTCGAAGAATACATTAAATTGTGCCAGTACTGGTCCAGTTGTATGCTATTAGAACAAAAGGGGGATATCAATATTAACAAGTATTAAGTTCTTAAGGCTTAATACTAAGTATCTTAAGTATCTCTTAAGGCTACCTTGGTAGTTTGCAGATTACTGGAGATGACACAGGGGATGTAGAGTCAGTGTAAATGTTCATCAACTAAGAGCACAATCCAAACCTGGAGTTAGGTCTGCACAGTTAGGCCAGCAAAATTTGGCCAGCACAAGGAACACCGTAAAGTATGTTTGGACCACTCTTGCATTCTGAGAGGCCAGTACACAGATGTACTTTATCCCCCCTGACTCAGAGAGTGGTCCAAACATGCCTTATAGGGGCCCTTGTGCAGGACAAACTTTGCAGGCCTAACTGCGCCTGCCTAACGCCAGGTTAGGGTTGCAGCCTTAGTTGTGTAATTATAAATTGCACCTTATTCTGTACTTCTATTTTATTTATTTATTTATTTATTTATTTATTTATTTATTTAATTAATTAATTAATTAATTAATTAATTAATTAATTAATTTGGGAAAAAAATTATACCCCACCTTTCTCATGCCAAAGCCAGTGCCCAGAAAAGGTGGCTCTTTTCTGGCAACTCTTTTGGCTCTAACTAGAATTTTGAACCATCTGTCTTGGTTTAGGTTCCACCAAATCCAACCCTCCTAAAGGTCCTGAGGCAACATACCAATTGCTGCCCCCTTACCTGATGGTGTGCCAGCCTCTGCTCCTCCCACTGTTCTAGCTCAGCACTCTCTGCCCATCTGCATTTCCCTTCCTCTTTGTTCCCCTCTTCCTTATCCAGGCCAAGGAATGAAGGACAAGGAGAAGCAGTAAAACAAGTAAGTGGACAGAGAAGGGTACCCCCCCCCCACCACCACCACCATTCTGCTGCCTGAGGTGACTGCTTCAGTTGGTTTCAGGGATGAACTCCACGGGCAGCCCAATCCAAATGTCCATTTGAACCAGCACCAAGGCCTGCGCTGGCTCACCAAGGCTGGGACCACCAGCCCCTGTGCCTGCTGGAAGGTGTGGGAGAGGGTGGCGGGAGAGTATTATGAGCAGAGACGTCATCCGGGTGTGCCAGAAACCGGAACGCCCGGATGATTGGCAGCCCTCCGCCCCTATGGCAGAGGCCAGCCACGCCTCCCTGTGCCTCGAATCGCTCCATTTCAGAGCGATTCGGACGTGCGGGAGGGTGGGCGGGCCCAGGAGCAGCTCGCCCATCCTCGGGAGAGGCGGCGCGGCCCG
The DNA here is from genome assembly GCA_029204185.1 of Lerista edwardsae. Taxonomy (NCBI): domain Eukaryota; kingdom Metazoa; phylum Chordata; class Lepidosauria; order Squamata; family Scincidae; genus Lerista; species Lerista edwardsae. Next base: position 2,256,571 of record JAJKFI010000014.1, read on the forward strand.
GGCCCATCCGCGGAACTAGCGGAACGGTGTACCGGGCTGTTCCGCCACGATGACACCGCTGATTCTGAGGGTAGGGAAGGAACATTTTTGGGTGAGGAGGGCAGAACAGGGGAGGATTGGGCCTGGAAGGCAACAGGATTGGCAGAAGCAGCACATGCCATATCCTGATCCTCAGCCCAGGCAGCCTTACACAGGCTGCTCAAGATCCAAGTACTCCCATTGGGCATCTTGGGGTTCAACGCAGGGCAAGGGGGAAAATACCCCCTTACTCTGAGGTGACTTCCAGCAGCCTCCTAATCCATGTTGGGAAAAGCTCAGGCCACTATGGCCTGGCTGTACCGGTGCAGGGTAGGATTGCACCCTTAGTGTACATGCAGCAGAGTACTGGATTGTTCCACTTCAGGCTGCAGGGCAGGAAATGTCACTTAGGAATGTGCCCTTGGTGTAAACAAACTCCCTGGAATCTAAGAAAGGGTCATGTTGAGGAGGTAGCAGAGAAACTCACTTCTTCAAGTTCCCTTTCTCACATGCTCCTTAAGATCCAAGCTGTAGTCTCTACCCTAATTTATAACAGTACTTCATTTATATGTTCCACAAAAGAGTAAAAAAAGTGATAGTTTTGATTGTAGGCACTGAGTGACTCCTGGTAAATGGGTTTGTCCTAAGCTGTGGCCATTCTATAACAATAACCTTCAGGCATTTGACATTTGCCACACCTCTCCAGTTAAAATCTCCAGCTAGAGAGGGTTGAGCTGAGTTATACACGGCAGTCTGCTTATTTTTAGAAGGCCTTTCTTCCATGCTCTCTCAATCACTAAGAAAAATATTGGATGTCTCAGCTGCCCATATGCAGCGAAGCTCAAGACCCATCTCAACATTTCATTTGCCTTCTACAGAGATGAAATTTTCCTTGACGAAGGTGATTATCAGGTATTAAGGGCTAATCTTATAATAAATTTGTGAATTGGTAAGCCTATTTCTTAAATAGTCAAGAGCAAATCCCTCTTGCTCATACCCTTGTTATGTTCATGTTATGTGCTATCATATCATTTGTACTTAACTGCATTTCTGAGGGAAGAAACTCAGCAAGAAAGGCTCATACACAGATTGGCCAGATTATTATTATTATTTTTTAAAAAAAGAATACCTAGGATATTTTGTGAACTGGACCCTTTACATTTATAGGAGTTCAAAACCTTAGATTCATATATACTTGAATGCTTTAAGTACTTTGTGGATCAAGTAATGGTAACCTAATGAAAAAAAAAATTGTACCCAGCTTTATCCGACTTCCTTCATATCTAAACATTTTCAAGTCTGTTCTGTTTTGTATGTATCTCCATCTGCCAATTCTGTAACATTTTAATATGCAAAATTGATGGCAATTCTTATCACATTCGCAATACTGAGCAGCAAGTATGTATGTGGTCAGAAACACATTTCACCGCATTTACTCCTGCTAACTGGACAAACTGTGGGTTGGGATTCACTAGGTGGTCGCAAGACAATTTCAGGTAGGTCCCATTCATTTTAAACTGTATTTCATTTTTAATATATTAGACCTGATAATGGTAATGGAACCTCAGCAGATAATGAGGGCCCACTGTATATGCTCACAATGATCGTCAATGGGGTACGTGTGGGTAGACTTGCAGCCTATGGGATGTTTGGGATTAAAAAAAAAAGATCAGCAACTGCTAGTGCTTGTTAGGAGAGTTCTTTATTTTAAATATTTTTTAAACTTATACGTATTGCAAACTTTTGATTTTCTTAATTGATTGATTTGATTTTGTTGTATGGCAGTATTGAAAATTTTCCTGCTTGATGATATCACTTTCGGCCATAACATCACTTTCAGGTTAATGACATCACTTCCGGTGAATCCTGTCATTCTAAAATGTGGGTCTCGGACGGTGCTACAAGGTGTGAGAACCATTGGTCCAGGGATTCCCAAAATATCTGAAAGGCCCAGTTATCTCCTTGGTCAAGCTAAAGAAGGAACCAGGAAGGGTGCTCAGCTATAAGTGAAACAGAAACTTCCTAAATGTGAACTATTCAAATGGGATGCTAATTTGGACCATATCGAGAAGCAAGACCTTTGAGAGGTCTGGATCAGCTGTGGTTCCCTGTAGCTTTGAGGACGGACTTGAGTCTGGCCTGTCTCTACCCCGGTGTGGAAATAAATAATACATGTGAGGGTCTGAAGCAGCTTCCACATTAAATATTGATTTGCTGGTCTTCTGCCATTCTGCAAAGAATGTGCACGTCCAGACCCACCTGTCTACGGTGGTTGTCATGGCAGCTCCCTGAAGAGCTCATGAGGCCTACTGCCAACCAAAATAGGTGTATCTGAAGAATATTATTCTTTCAAGTGTAATTTATTCCACACCCTTGCTAGGAGTACAAGTGTTTCTGGGTCTCTGTGGATATGTATTCAATAGGGAGCTGTCTGTCTACATTTGATTTTACATTTCCTTCAGCAAGCTCAAAGATTCATAAGCAAACTCCAGCACTTGAGGACATCCTGGAGGATTTTGGATTCATAAACTATAAATGGCTGGCATTAATTCATAGATGCAGGTTTTTATCTGTGGCAGATACAAAATGGATAACAAGCCTCATATAATATGCATTTCATGGTGTAATTCAATGTTGGTTATTAATAGCAGTTTTCAAATTACCTCTTCTACAAAAAAAAAATTAACAGTGTTTTACAGGCGACAACGAGCAGATAATGGAAGAAAACGCTGCTGTATATTGCTTATTGTCATTTGCAGACTTCATAACCTTTGAGAGTCAGATGAAAAATAAGGATTCAGAGTCATAGCATCCATTCTTTCCAAAGTGCTACACCCAAAAGAGTATTTCTCAAATTATCTTTACTGAAAGGGCAATACTAAATTTTCAGAACTGCTTTCCGCTTTTTTATCTTACAAAACCTTGAATGCTTATACTTCTAGAATCGATCAAGATGTGGAAACAAAGATTTTGTCCTTACAGTGCACAGCAGTTGGGAATTCATAGATGCAGGTGTCCACTAAACATCCACTAAAGTTTCCCCTACCCTTTGCTTCTTTGCCCCTCTCTTTAACTGCCACATTCAAAGTATTTAAGGACACAATCCTAACCTGAAGTTAGGCCTGCACAGTTAGGCCAGCAAAGTTTGGCTGGCACAAGGGACACTGTAAAGCGCGTTTGGACCACTCTTGGAGTCAGGGAGGATGGTGCACATCAGTGTGCTGGCCTCTTGGACTCTGAGAGTGGTTCAAACATATTTTATGATGTCCCTTATGCTGGCCAAACTTTGCTGGCATAAGTGTGCCAGTCTAACTCCAGGTTAGGATTGTACCCTAAGCCTATTCCCCCAGGCATGTTTATGTGGAAAAACAACCAAATTTGACTAATGCTGATATGGTGACTAGTGTTTTATATTCTCACAACCCATAATGACAGCCCACCAGTGACGTTGGCCACCCCCTCAATAAACTGAAGGTGGTTGCTCACAGGAGCCCTGACAACAGCCATGCCACACCCCGTCAAACTTGCAGCCAATCGGCTGCATGCATTCTCCCATCTCTGCTCAGCTTTGCAGAGGGGAGCCACGCCTATGCTGCCAAGGCTGTAAGGCCCTAGCAGTAATCCTGGAACATCTTCTAAAAGTGGTTTGAGACAGGAATTGATGAGTTGTGATCAACACCTTTCAAAATAGTCAATGTGCTCCATAAGCAATCCATTTGTGGTGACCTCATCATGTAAAAATAGCTGTATGAATTGATCCTAAGTTGTGGAATGCACAGCTTACAACTTCCGGTACAACTTCCGGGTCTGTGTACCGGAAAACCAATTGAATATATGTGTATTAAAGCCCAATCCTATCCAATTTTCCAGTGCCAGGGCAATTATGCCAGTGGTGTGTGTGCTGCATCCTGCAGTGGGGGTGGGCAATCACAGACGCCTCTTCAAGGTATGGGAACATTTGTTTTCTTATCTCAGGGTTGCATTGTGGTTGCACTGGTCCTGGATAGGATTTGGTCCTTAGGATAACAAACGTAGTGCCAAGTTTCACTGAATTTTTTTTTAAAAAAGTGAATAGTTTGCAGTGAGTCAGGAGAGGAAGAAGAGTCTTCACATCCTTGATTCATTTGGGCAGTGTTCATGTAAAGATACTTATGGATGTGAATGGTCGAGAAATCAGCAAAATGTTAGATGATGGAGAAACACTTGTTATTGCTTCAAGACATTATATATGTCCCATGGCCATACAATTTCTTGACTTACCTAGCAAAATTTCCCTGGGTCCTATCCCAAAGACTTTAAAAACATCCCAACATCTGTAAAATTGTTTAGCGCTAAATACTCAAGTCACGCTGAGGTGGCTATCTTCTGTCAGTTCAGGTGGCTTACAGCCAGCGGTGTTATGCTGCCGGAATGCTGGGCGGGACATCCAGGTGATCGACAGCCCGCCCATCGTGTTCCGGAGCGTTACACTGTTTGCGTAACCAATTACGCTGCTTGCGTACACTACGCAAACGGCGTAACACTGCGGAACGCGACGGGCGGGGTGTCGATCACCCGGATGTCCCGCCCAGCATTCCGGCAGCATAACACTGCTGCTTACAGCCCAATCCTATGTTCTGGCACTGCCACAAGGAACAGTGAGGTCAAAATGGCCACTGCAGTATCCTGCGGGGCCAGAGCAGCTGCTGGTATGTCCTCAGGGAACAGGCTTCAGTAAGGCCTCAGAGGACCTCCCAGATGTGACTGAAAGTGGCTTCCAGTCACATCTGGGAGGTCCTCTTGTGCTTGGAGAGGTTAGATGCAGCCTCCCTGTGGCCCCCCAGAGGCTTCTGAAAGGCATTTCCAGTTTGCTGGCAGAGTTCCCCAATGGATTTCGCTGCTGGGGATTTTGGTATCCGCAGGGGGTCCTGGAATGGATCCCCGTGGACACTGAGGGCCCACTGTATGACAGTGTTGTGGGTCACAGGAGGGGGGATGTGCTACATTCTTTTAGAGCAGCCACTTTCAAATCGTTCTCAAATTTCTAATGTCCCACAAAAATTCTGCCGATGAAATGAGAACTTGCAGTTTTTGATGGCTGTTCCTTTCCAAACAGCTACTTCACAAGCCACAGCAGGTCTCATGTAGACATGACCAATCATGTAGCATGCCCAGTGGTTGTTGAAGTTCTTCTATAATTTTCAGCATGACTTAAAGCAGCAATCTGAATTTTATGATTAATGTCTGCTGGAACCAAGAATGTCAATGCAGCAACTACCATACAAAATCCATGCAATCTATAACCCTCTCCAACACACACACACACACACACACACACACACACACACACACACACACACACACAC
>JAJKFI010000014.1:2261943-2274849 GCA_029204185.1 Lerista edwardsae
CACACACACACACACACACACACACACACACACACACACACACACACTTGAAGGGGCTCTACTAATTTTACCAGGGGTCCTTTTCAGATATTCTGAATATGTGCAATGGAGGTGCATATGTTGGGGCTGGGGCCGGCTGCTGGACCACCATAACCCCCAGAAAGGGTATTCGTATGTTTTTAAGAACATGTGAAGGGCTCTAGAATGACACCACTATCAGCGAGTTGGTTCTATCTACTGTATAAAGTCTTGGAAGAAATAACAAATATGTCATAATGAAGCAGATGATAAACACAGGGGAAAAAAAACAGGCTGGGTTAAGTGCTGACCATGTGTGCCAGAAATACAGACATGGAAATTCAACCCACATCCAGAAAGTGCATCATTCTGTATAAATTATTCTGACTTCAACTTAAACAGACATCTGATGACATTTCTCTTCTTTATGCTCTGTGCCTTGCTTTTGCTCCCACCTCCAAAGGATAGCATTTCACTTCGGATAGTTTGGCTGCATTGGCCAATTCTGGTCCTCTAGCGATGGCAACCCCCCTTCTGATCTTCCAAGGCTTCAATCTCACTCTCTTATCATGGCTTCCAATCCATCTGCCCCCACTGTGTTAAACTGATAGGAGGTGATATTTAAAGCAATGCCAGTGCAACATGACAAAAGATAGGCGGAACAGCAGCAACAGAAGGAGACAGTCTCAAAAACTCCTTCTATGGCCAGATCTAGCATCCAAGCCGTATGCCTAACAATCTTGCATTGAGTGTGGTTCATTATTTGTGTGAAGGTGTATACTGTAAAGATAACTGAAGGACTGCTTATTAAAGTGCATAATCTGCTGCTGGCCGAAAGGGTGCTGTGGTCTACAGAGAGAGTTTGGACCCTTCAGAACCAACTTGAAATTTACACATAAATTTTCCTCCTGTTTATGGCTGAGAGAAATTGGTTTGGATGTATAAAATTACTCTCGCTGATCTGATCCTGTTTTCTAACCACATTTATAATGTTGTGCTGAAATATTGTCTAATATCAATTTTTCAGTGAGAAACTAGCAATTTTGGTGGGGCATCATTCTCCTCCCCCACCCTGAAAAGCCCTGGCTTATGTCAGTTTTCTCTCATCAACTTACCCTTACACAAAGAAAGACCTGTGTTTTCAAGAACTGCATGCACGTTACAGGACTTATAAAGGATATGTAGAGGAACAAGTGTTGCTGAAAGAAAGTCAGCATGGCTTCTGTAAGGGTAAGTCTTGCCTCATAAACCTTTTAGAATTCTTTGAAAAGGTCAATAGGCACGTGGATGTGGGTGAACCTGTGGATATCATATACCTGGATTTTCAGAAGGCGTTTGACACAGTTCCCCACCAAAGGCTGCTGAGGAAACTTCACAGTCAGGGAATAAGAGGGCAGGTCCTCTTATGGATTCAGAATTGGTTGAGGGCCAGGAAACAGAGAGTGGGGGTCAATGGGCAATTTTCACAGTGGAGAGAGGTGAAAAGCGGAGTGCTGCAGGGATCTGTCTTGGGGCCGGGGCTTTTCAACTTGTTCATAAATGACTTGGAGACTGGCATAAGTAGTGAGGTGGCCAAGTTTGCGAATGATCCAAAACTTTTCCGGGTGGTGAAAACCAGAAGGGATTGTGAAGAGCTCCAGAAGGACCTCTCCTAGTTGGGAGAATGGACAGCAAAATGGCAGATGCGTTCCAATGTAGACAAGTGTAAAGTGATGCACATTGGGGCAAAAAATCAAAACTTTACCTATAGGCTAATGGGTTCTGAGCTGCCTGTGACAGCTCAGAAGAGAGATCTTGGGGTGCTGGTGGACAACTCAATGAAGGTGTCGACCCAGTGTGCGGCAGCAATTAAGAAGGCCAATTCCATGCTTGGGGTCATTAAAAAAGGGGTTGAGAATAAAACAGCCAATATTATCATGCCAATGTACAAATCGATGGTAAGGCCACATCTGGAATATTGCATACAGTTCTGATCACCGCACCTCAAAAAGGACATAGTGGAGCTGGAAAAGGTGCAGAAGAGAGCTATTAAAATGATTACAGGGCTGGGGCACCTCCCTTATGAAGAAAGACTGCAGCGTTTGGGACTCTTCAGCCTAGAAAAAAGGTGCCTGAGAGGGGACATGATTGAGACATACAAAGTTATGCATGAAACGGATAGCGTCAATAGAGGGATATTCTTTTCCCTCTCTCACAATACCAGAACCACAGGGCATCCACTGAAATTGAGTGTTTGGAGAGTTAAAACAGAAAAGGAAATACTTTTTTACCCAGCGGGTAATTAAGCTATGGAACTCCTTGCCGCAGGAGGTGGTGATGGCATCTGGCCTAGATGCCTTTAAAAGGGGGCTGGATGGATTTCTGGAGGAAAAGTCCATCGTGGACTATAGGCCATGATGGGTTGAGCAACCTCCTTACATTAGTAGTAGGCTACTTCAGAATGCCAGGTGCAAAGGAGTGGCAATAGGATGCAAGCATCTTGTTGTCTACTGAACTCCCTTAGGCACCTGGTGGGCCACTGTGAGATACAGGAAGCTGTACTAGATGGGCCTTTGGCTTGATCTAGTGGGGCTCTTCTTATGTTCTTAGGTTCTTATGACCTGATGTTGGCACTAGGTTGGGAGGGGCTTAGTACAAAGTCCTGCACTGAGTCTTTGGTGCCCCACACCTGCCCCCTGATGCCCGGCAGTGACAGTTCAAGATTCAGCTAGGTGGGCCTTCTGATGGACACTGACTTTTGGCCAGTGTTTATCTGAACAAATCGGATCAGCCCCACATACAAATCCTATTTGATCCCATTGTTTCCCCTAGTAGTTGTTTCAGATCCAGTTTAAAAATCATTGTTGGACTTGCTTCTGAGCTACTTCTGAGCTTTTTTTGTGAAACCCTGTGGCAGGAGATAAGACCCAAATTGAAACTGAATAAAGTCTCTGACTGTTGCTTCATTCTCCTTCCTGGATTATTATCATAGGTGATTCAGCTTAGTCATAGCAATGGGATGCTGTCTTGAAACTATATGGCCACTCAGATTTGCCTACATCAGTGGTCCTCAACCTCCTGTTCCTTTAAGACAGGGTTGAGATTCTTTGGAAAACCCTGTCACCTCCTGGTTCTCCCCAATGCTTCTGCTGCCGCGAAGGAGGTAAGAAGGCCCATTAAAATCCCTTTCTTACCTTCCTGTCATTGGCGGCAGCGGAGAGAACCTGGAAGTGACGGGCGCCATAACCTACAAGTCTCCTCCATAAAGGGGGGGAGGATCTTAAAAAGGCAGTACCTGGGCGTCACAACCCCCAGGTTGGGAACTACTAGTACATGATTACACCACTCTGACAAATGAATAAAGAAAAATGATTGCAAGTGAAACATACGCATGATTGAAATATTTCAAAAGGGAGAAAGTTTTTTTTTTTTGTCTTTTCTGAAAATGTCACTAATGTAAGTTGTTTGGGATTCACCTCTAAACTGGAATATTTGCAGTTGTATTAGGCAGAAGCGTAAATCTTATACTGATACCGATAAAGGTTACAAATACTGATATTGAAATGATAGGCAACTATCTTCATTTCTTGTTTGTAACCAATTCAAAAGTTGAATTGGCCACCTAAAAAGTTTTCATTTCCAGTAAGAGATGTCAAGGCAACATTTTATAGCAAGGGACTGATCGATATTAATCCTATTATTATTAAATGCAAGAACATTAATTAATATGAATCACTTTGGCATAAATATTGATTTCTCACAATGCACACTTTTTGCACAAAGACCCCTCTCCCACCCCCTAAACGTCCTTTCACTTGCTCTGAAGGAAGGAGGATGTACCCATGATTATTTGGATTTTTCCATGTGCTTTGAAGTGGTGGTAGGAATATGGGAATAGCAATTCACAGTGTCTATGCATTGCAGACTCAGTTCAGTCATTGCATTGAGTCTATTGACGAACTTTTCATTTTTTATTTTTTTTTCTGTTTCACTCTTATTTTGTTTTCATTTTTTATTTGCTTTCATTTTAATAAAAGAAACACAGCACAATCCTATGCATGTCTGCTCAGCAGTAAGTTCCATCGTGTTCAGTGGGGCTTACTACCAGGGAAGTGTGCATAGGATTGCAGCCTTTTCAAGCATACCTTACTTTCTTCGTTGTCACAAGTTGCCCCAGCTCACATTCCATCAACCAGGGGCAATTTGTCATGGCCGTGGCCACTTTTCCCCACAGTGCCATGTGATGGTGCTGCATCCTAACTACATGGGTAAAAAAAAATGCAGTAATGCTATCTAGCCGGTACGCTGGGCGGGAGTTTCGTTTGAGCGGCAGCCCGCCCGTTGCATAACGCTGCGTTCCGCCGCCGCTCCGCCCGCCGCCCCGCCCGCCGTGGCGATGGAACCAGCGTACCGGTTAGATAGCATTACTGAAAAAATGGTCTCCATGAGGAGGCTGTTGCATGCTGGACTCTAGCTGGAAGCAACTTGTTACAAGTAAGAAAACGAGAGCGCAATCCTAAATTTGCTCAGCGCCAGCCAAGACTGTTGCAAACGTGCCATAAAGCATAATAATTGCAACTGTTCAGGAGCAAGCAGTGCTAGCAGGAAGGCAGCTGCTGGAGCAGGTAGGTGCTACTCTGCGCAGCACAGGGGTGGAACAGGGGCTGGATTACGCCCAATGTGTTTCCCGACATTAGTCCTCAGCAGGCTCATTTCAGAACTAGCCTACATCTTGGTCATTGCCAATATGATGGAACTAATTTGAACAAACATACATCATTTACTGTATTTCTTAGTATAAGGAAGGAAGTTACAATTGAAAGCCTAGAGGTACATAGTGACTGATTAAGTATGTATGATGCCTGCCAAATCTCTGTAGATCAACAGAGGACTTAAATCTCACTTTGACTTTTAGACATATAATTATTCTCAGAATGAAGTTTCCATAATGAACAGTTCAAATCATTTATTTAAACTATTGATTTACAACCCACAGTCCTTACATTAATACTTGTCTTTGTCACTTTGAGCCTTTAACACTAATCAGGACCTGTACATTTATAAGTGAAAAGCTATGACAATCCTGCTGAATGCCAGGCAGTTCACATAATTCCTTTCCAATTCAAAATTAATTCTATCCTTACAGCCACTAGAAAAGCAATCATTCTTCGACAAGGTTCCAGCTCAACTCTAGACCCCATTGTCAAAACATTGCCTCTAGTCCCAAGTTATTTTTACGGTGTGAACCACTTTGATTGTTTTTATTTGTTGAAAATTGGCTTAAGTATATTCTAAATAAAATAAATAACGAATATTCCACTAAGGCTTCAATCCCAAGCACACTCATAAGGGAGTAAACCCCTGAATTCAGGTCACGTAGACATGCAGAAGGCTGCAATGTTAGGGCCCAATCTTATCCATAGCATACATACAGATTTTGCAACCCACCAGCCAGTGGTGTCATTCAAATGATTTAGGAACAGGAACTCACTTTTGATTGGCACTTGTCGGGAACCCGGAACCAGCCACGGAGCCCGTTACGATCCGGAACGCCCGTTCTGGTCCGTTCCCCCTGAATGACATCACTGCCACCAGCGCATCTTATGGGCCGCTGGAGCAGCAGCTGCACTGCATGCTGGGAGAGTGGCCACCAGCACAAGGTCCAGAAGGCCACAAGCAGGTGACAGTGGCCTGCAAATTGGCTGCCACACAAGATAAATTGGCAGCTGAGGCAGATTGGGGTTGGACTTGAGCCAGCCTATGGGAGGGCCAGGGCCATGTTGGACAAGATCTCAGAGGCAATGACAACCAGCAGAGCAGCACTTCCATAGACTGGGTAGGCCATAGGGACCCAGGCAGCAGCAGAAAAGGTAAGTAAAAGTGTTATTTACTTACTTTTCCCTTCCAGCTTGGTCTCCAGTTGGCCCACAGGATGCAGCAGAGGCTGCATCTGTGCTGCTGCAACCCACAAGCCAGTCAAGGGTAGGATTGTATATAATTTCTTCTGCACTCACTAAATCAGTGGTTTGGGATCTATGGGATGGGACCCATCAGTGGATTGCGAGCCAATTTCAGGTGGGTTGCTTAGCACCTAGAGCAACCACATTGAACATATGGGAAGATGGGACACTAGAAAGGAGGAGGGCTGTGTGGTTGTTTGCTTTTGTCAAGGCTGTTTACACCCTTCCTGCTTCACTTTGCTATTGGGGAAAATGGCTGAGAAATAACCCAACTTATTGCTGCTTCCTCCAGAAAGCAGCAGGCTCTGGTGTCACGATGATGGCACTTCTGGCCATGACATCATATCTGGTGGGTCCTGTACAGATTGCCATTCTTAAAAGTGGGTCCCAGTGCTAAAATGTTTGAGAACCACTGCACTAGATGCACCCAGTTCTAATAAATCAACAGGAATGCGGCTATTGACCAATGAAAAGTATTAGAGTGATGGTAACTGGTTTCATTTCCACCTAAATTCAAACCGTTCAGTATGCTCGTCTGGTCGCCGCTGCCGCCGCCCCCCCCCCCCCAATAGCATGCAGCACACGCTCCAGTGGCACAACTGCATCACAAAACAGTGGGAGCTAAGATTGGGCTTTCGGTTATTTATTATTTATTTAAAAGACGTGTATCTTGCCTTTGCTAGAGGAAGTGCTCAAAGTGGCTCACAATGTGATATTAAAAAGGAGCAACATATAAAACAATTTTTAAAAGTTGCATCTCTTGGGTTCATGATATGAAGAGAGTTAGGGCCCAATCCTAGCCACTCCTTTCCACCGCTGATTCCCTGCCATGCCAGTGGGTTGCGTGCTGCATTCTGTGGAAGGAGGGCAGCCACGGAGGCCTCCCCAAGGTACATTTGTTCTCTTGCCTCTGCTGGAAAGTTGGATTGGATTGGACTCTTAGGCAGAAATGAGATATAGGAATTCCATTCAAGAGAACAGTAAAAGTATAGTTTTGTGACTTCAGCCTTTGTGTCTTAATAACTGATCAAATGTGAAGCAATAAAATCCCCTGAATATTGCTCTCTCTCTCTCTCTCTCTCCCCCTCTGTGTGTGTGTGTGTGTGTGTGTGTGTTCTCACAGTATGCTTGATAGAGCCTGCAAGATTTGGAGGGTGCATGTGCGTGGAGGGAAGAGAAGGAGGTATAGTAAGGAATGAACAACCTGGTTGAGATTTCAATCCATTAGCAGCCCTGAGCCTGCCAATTCCTGACTGCAGCATCAACAAGGCTTTGAGCCAAAGATTCAGCCGGGCCTCCTGGGGAAAGAAAAAAGGAAAAGGAGCTTCCACACTTCATGAACAATTTTTATGATGCTTATGCTCAAAAGACCAACACACAGAATAACACCGAGTTTAGTTGGCGAAAAAGAGAACGCTTGTGCACTCTCAGCATGCTGAGGAAAATTGCCTTACCAATGACAAATCAGAAAAAATCAGAACAAAAGGGTTAAAAGGCATGATCAGTGCCCAATGTTAGCAGTAGGAGTGCTTTCTTTCCTTTCCTTTTTAAGGCGTGGCAAATGAGTACCTGGGGAGGTGGGGGGGAGGAGAAGTAGGGAACAATTAGCCATGAAAGACAAACAGAAATAGTTGTTTCCTTGGAGTCTGAACATAGATGTTGAGCTTTCTTACAGTCGTGATGGCTTTTGGAATGTCTCCATGTCTCTGGTCTTTGTTGGAGTGAGCTGGCATTCTGACATCCACACATTAATTTTAATAAACGATTGTTGATTTCACTGGCAATTAAAAAACCCCAAATACCAGCAAATGCATAATATAGAGCTCCTTTTTTGGGGTGTGAGAGCAATAGCCATAAAAAAGCTAAATCCTGGATAACTTTTTTAGCCTTTATTTGGCAAATAGATTTTTGCTTGACTAAAAGGTTTGGGACTTTGTGCAGAAAGGCAGGTGTAACTTAGAATGGAAAGAAAAATGTGGACTGGCATGCGTTAGAAGTATGGTTACCAGTTACAAACTGGGACAGATTGCCTAGACCTTTAACCATTGTATAGAAGGGGGAATTTTGTAAGATGCCGCTTTTTAAACCTTTCCATGATGAGCTGCACCTGCCCAAATTCCCTGCTGTAGGTATAGGCATCCTGTCCCAGTTTGTATCTGGTAACCCTAATTTTCTAATTAGGCCTTACTTTATAGGCTTGGATGTGGCCATTGTGTTATTGACCGTACCAGTAGAAGCGCATTATGATTGTGAACCAATCCTGGGATCTGAACAACCAGTAGAATTCAAAGCTCGCTTGATAAAGTTCTTGTTCTGAACTTCCCTCTCTTGAACCCAGCAGACAGCTCATGATGCCAATCAATAAGTTGTGAACCCCCCCCCTTTTTTTTTTTTTTGCATTAATAACATTAGAAATGGCTGAAATAAGAGATTGTTTTTGGAAGGGCTCCTCTGTTTGTTCAGCTGCTCGACAGGCAGAAATTCAACAGGTAAAGTTTTTTTAGCATGGAGAACAATCTGAAGTAATGGGAATCATCAGTGTAATGAAACCTGCAGTTAGAGCTTGAATGCAGGTCACACAGCCGCACATGCACTTTTGCTTCTTGTGTACACCCCCCCCCCCGCTCCACTTGGAGCCTTTGCCAACCTAATTAAAGCAAACACATTGAGATCCCTGATTAAAATGGGGATCTCAGAGCAAGTACAGAAGCATGATCAATTTCGTTGGCAACAGTCACATATGATGCCCAAACCAGAATGTGCGTATTGTGGAGGTGATGAGCGATTTGTGGAAAGCAGAAAGGTGTACTTCTCTACCCAACACCACCCCACATGACCCCAGTGGCTGGTCCTTCCACCCTAGTTCTGCTGACGTGACAACTTGGCCACAACATCCCATAGATTTTGTACAAGAGCAAGATGGGAGAATTAGTAATTTCAAGATACCTTGCTCATTACAATGCCAAAAAAAAAAAAAAAATCACAAACTCCAATAATCTTTCTAGTTTTGTATTCATCCATTCAAATGAAAATATGTAACAAACAAAAATACCAGAAAACAGATCCGAAGGTAGAAAACGTGTGAGCTAAAGAATGTTAGTTCTTTCCTGCTTTCTGAGTTGTGCGGGCAGGGGGAAGCTGAAGTATAAACATTACTTTGCTTTGTGGTAAGGTGTTAGCCTGCCAATTTAAGGTTAAAATCAAATATGGGAACCCAAGTGCCCAGTTTTCTGAAGTTACAGTAGAGTATAATATTTCTGAGCCAGTGGTAGTTAAAGGCCAATTACCAGTTCCACTATGAAACCTTTTCTTGTTTTTTGGAAGGTTTTAGTATCTCTACCGTTTCCATCTCTTTGCAGCTTGGCATGCAAGTAGCGTGGAGAGAAGCTTTTTAAATAGACCAAAATGAGGTAGGCCCATTTTTAGACACAGATCCGTCTGAAGCGGCTTTTCAGAGTGGGGCTAGATTTCTGGTTCTTCTTTGACCCTTTTGAGTATGAACAGAGTTCTCTTGAAATAATGCCTTTAAGTACAACAAAGTACATTTTGGCCATTTACAAGCTGTCCTTCAGTCTACTCAGATGTACAGTAAGTCCCATGGAATTCAACAATTCCAAGTAACAGGCTTAGGTTGGCAGCCTTATTTTCAATCAGATATATACCTTAAAGCAATGAATCTGAAACCTTTTCGGACCAGGACCCACGTTTTAGAATGGAACTCATGTCAGGGCCCACCAGAAGTGATGTCGTTAACCTGGAAGTGGTGTCATGGCCGGAAGTGCCATCATCAAGCAGGAAGTGCTGTCATTGTGAAGTTATCAAATGACATTCCCGGAATGCAAACTGGCACTCTTGGGACTGCAGCAATTGCACAACCATGAAACATCCCTGACAAAAAAGCAAGATTAGGACAAAATACATACTGTAAAAGCACTGAACTAAGAACAATAAAAAAAACTCCTCACTTGAAAATTCAAACCGTGAACACTCACCAAAGGAATATAGCAAGAATAAGCTCTGCAGCTTCCAAGATGGTGGCTCCTAGCTTTCTGTGACCCTCCTGACATCAGGTCACCACCCACCAAATGGGTCCCGACCCACAGTTTGAGAAACACTGCCTTAAGGAAAACAATTGTTTATTTATTGGGCTTTTAAAAAAATTCAACCCTACTTTTCTTCCACAAGGGAACTCAAAGTGGCTAACAGCACAGAAATAATCAAAACATCATCAAACTATGTCATAAAATACTATAATAATAAAATCAGCAGTCAGAACAGACAACGGCAGTCAAGAAAATCCAGCTCATCAACGTTAAAAATCACCAGCTTCCTCCAAAGTCTTGAAAGAGCCAGATCTTCACCTGTCATTGAAAGGAGTATAGTGACAGGGCCATACGGGAGTACAGGAGCTTAGTGCAAAAATATTTCATTTCCGGCTACCAGCTGCATATTTCAGATAAGCTGTATGCATATGGAAGTTTGCAAATCATCCTGGAGACATTCTTTCACACAGCCCAGATGGAGCAGAAGTCAACAGAATTACTCGTGAATAAATTTACAGGATTGCATCTTATGGTAAAAGTGCCTTGAATTTGGGATAAGCAGAGATATCTTCCCAAAGAATCTTTGTGGCTGTACCACCTGAATAGATCCTTGATGGCATTGCTTTCAGAGGCATTGTGTATACTATAGAATTAAGGGCATAGTCTTCCACTGTGAACACAACTTCTCAGCCAACGTTGTCCTTGCACATTCCTGGGATAAATGTGAGATTTTGATGTCTCCAACAGAATAAGTACGAACAGTCACCTCTAAATATAAACAATATTTTTTAAATTGTGTATGGATCATTTCTCAATTATCTGGATATCTACATGTACAGTAGATGGACCCGCTTCTCATCTTCCTAATGTTGGTCATCATCATGTTTTTCGTGTATGATCGTGCCCAGAGCAGGGGTCTCCAAACTCTTTAGCCAGAGGTCTGCAGCAAATATCTGGCATGGTGTTGAGGGCTAGAAAAATAAATAAATAGATAAATACATTTACATATAAAATTTAAATAAATACGTAAGAGATGGAACTTGAATGAACGGGCTCAAAGTTCCAAGATTCCTCCAAGCATCAACACACACCACAGAAATGTAGTACACACTTTAATGGACTCCCATTACCCCAACCACAAGCGGCTCATTTAAATGTGTTGGAGTAAATATCTCAGAATCAGAAGCTCATAGGAAACACTGGGGAGGCCTCCCTGAGCCTCAGAAAGCCATCTAAGGACTTCAGAGGGCCTAAAAACATCACTTCCAGGTCTTTGGGAGAACCAGGAAGTGACTATTTTTGGCTTTCCAGAGGCATTATTTCTGAGGCTGGGGAGGCTGTGTGCAGGCCCTCAGAATACTCCCTGTTCCTCAAAATACTCTTTGCACACAACCAGAGCACAACCAGTGTTTGGAGGGTGCCATCTGTGCCAGCATGGTGAGGAGGGCCAGATGTTCATAGGGGACCAGAAGCTTGCTGCAGGCCGGATAGGGGCTCTCTGAGGGCCACATCTGGCGCCTGGACCAGGGTTTGGAGACCTCTGCCCTAGAGCAGTGGTTCCCAACCTGTGTGTGTGCAACCCTAGGTGAGTCTCAGCACGTGGGGAATAGGAACATAAATATTCTGAAGATTATCTAAAATTTGGCTTTACCACCTTGATCAGCAATGGCATAAAGAAGCTCAATGCATTCCTTGCAGTGTTATTCTCAGTGCTGAATCACAGAGATACAAAGCATTCAGAACATTCTAAAAAAAGATGTGTACTTTTGACTTGCAAAAAGTGTGATTTATTAAAAACAACAACAACAGTGACTTCACTTTCTGCTTAATGAGATCTCTTCCGGTCTAGGTCTTAGGGGGTCCTGAGAGATTGTCATATCTAAAAAGGAGATCCCGGAGCAAAAAAAGGTTGAGAGCCACTGAACTAGAGATTTCAAGATAAACAGAGCCAGTCTAAAAGAACAGCTTCTCACATTCATCCCACGACTTTGTGAAGACAAAATTGGTTAAGATACTGTACGATATGCGAAGGCGATGTCCACAATGTCATATGTGATGTCCTGGAAATTAATGCCGTCAGTGATCAAATCTATCCTGACTAGCAATGCAGCAAAGATTTTTTTTTAAAAAACATATGTTCACCATAAGGACACAACTAGGAAAATTTGCTCACAATGAGTCCTGTTAACTTCAGTCAATCCTCCCTGTACCTTTGGGATGACATCATTTAGAGTGTCTCTCAAGCAGATTTGCAAACTGCCATATACATACATTCTCATCAAAAAAAAATGCAGCTGGGAATTGGACATGAAATATGGTGCTACGATCCTACAGAGGTGGGCATATCAGAGTGTTGGTACATCTAACAAGGATGTGTTCCTTATTCTGCTCAACTTCAGTTGTCAGGAAGATGCAAAGCAGCAGAGGGCCCAGGATGGGAGAAGTGGTCTATTATAGGACATAAATATTACAAGAGATAAAAAGGTTTCATACGCGTCCTGGTGGTATAGTAGTGGTCTTAACTTGGGGTTACCACCTGAACTTGTAAAAAACCTGCTTTTTATAACTGTACCACTGGTTGCTGGGGAAGCTTAGGAATGGGCTGTTGGGGTGCAATCCTATACACACCTACCTAGGAGGAAGTCCCATGTAACACAGTGGGACTTACTTCTCTGTAGATATGCATAGGATTGTGCTATTAGATATTTAGATAGTTTACAGTGATGTGGTTCCTCCAGTTACTCCTATGAAGTCTCTGTTCTAATTTGCAACCCTTTTTTACTTTTGAAAAAAGTAGTGGTTCCCTTCTGGTATATTACATTTTTGATTTCATATTTCATTTCCCCTTCATGAACATGTTCTCTCTCTCTCTCTCTCTCTCTCTCTCTCTCTCTCTCTCTCTCTCT
>JAJKFI010000014.1:2274859-2321439 GCA_029204185.1 Lerista edwardsae
TCTCTCTCTCTCTCTCTCTCTCTCTCTCTCTCTCTCTCTCTCTCTCTGTGTGTGTGTGTGTGTGTGTCTGTGTGCACAGAATGAAAATATGGGAAGACTAATGGGACTGTACCTGGTGTAATTTGAATACACTCTACTTCAAATGTCACATCCAATATACTTGAATTTGTTCCCCCTAACCTTCCTTGTGGACATGATCATACCGTATATATCTGTATATACTTGTATATAAGTTAAAAAAAATTATGCCTGAAAACATGGGTCATCTTCTACAAAGGTCTATATGGTAAATAAACTTTCTAAGAGCAGCTGCTTGGTGAGAGTGGGGTGAGGGGGGGACTGGGCTTGGTGAGGGGGGACTAGGCTAAGAAGCAGGATGCAGGGCTGGGGAAAAACTACAGCAATTTGACTTATCAGTAATTGTTCTGCTTCCCCCCCCCCAAGTAGCAGGTTGTTTAACCCTTGATGGGCATAGTCTAATTTAGGGCGCAATCCTATGCAGCGCTGGAATGGTGAGGCTGACTTGGCAGCGCCATAACCGATGCTGCATAGGAATGGCTGGAGCCCTCCCGCCCCTCCCCCACACGGCAAGGGAGCGTTTGCTCCCTTACCATAGGGGAGGCTCCAGCCTCCCAAATGTGCTCTGCGCCCACTAAAGAGCAGGCGCAGATCCGAGGAGACCACGCGGCCCGAATCGGGGCCACACGGCCTTGTGGATGGGCTTAGGATGTGGCCATATGGCCACCTTCCGAGCCTGCCCACGTTCTGCCCAAGTCCTGCCCCCAGCCTCCCACCAATCACCATCTCGATATGGGACTGAGCCTCCCTTGCGCCGACCGGCATCAGTTGGAGCAAGGGAGGCTCTCCGTCGGCGCTCTGAAGCCGACACTATGAGCAGCGTCGGCTTTAGAGTGGTAGCGCCGATGCAGGGGTGCTGCTTGGCGCCTCTGTGTCAGCGCTAATAACAATGTTGCGTCAGCACTACGTCCTTTATAGGATATGCTGTTAGTCTGTCAGTTTCACAAACCACCAAAAATTGGTTTGTAACCCACTGGTGGGCCACAGACCTACAGTTTGAGAACTGCTGTACTTCAACAAAGTTTTTTTAGTTTTTTTAAATTTAACATTGAATATTACCCTCCTTAATAATCTACATCAATCAATATAAGGTGGTCCATTCTTTAAATACTAGTCTTGGGTTATTTGTGGGGGGTGGATGCTCATGGCAATACTCTTACTGCGGAGTACTGTGGCTTCATCCAAAAGAAACCAAATATTCATAGGGACATTTGGTTGCAGCATCAAGCCTGTGTTTTGAATTGCTTATTGTGGCAATCATTTTTGATGTATTAATCTGGGGTTCCATCTCATGGGTTCCTTTTACTTCCAAGACATGGGTGTTTTTCTCTCCCTGCAAACTTATGAACAGAGTGGCACTGCCTGGGATTGGGGAAAAGCTGGCAGCTGTGCTACCAACTTCGTACGTTTTCTTAAACACGGTGCTCTTCTGCTCTTTGAGAACCTTGGTGCTCGTCTAATTAAGGCTTGGAATCGTTTACTTGAAAGGGAAGTTCTGGTCCATTCCAGATACTTGGCTGCTTGTGTGAGAATATCCACTTTGCTGCGGCTATCGGGTGAGAAAAGACTGCGCAGCTACTGGGAGACAGCCAAATTCTTTGCACAATGAAAGCACTGACTGTAAAAATGGTAGAACCTATTATCAAATCTTAGCAGTTCCATAAAGTCTCATTGGGATTGTGTTGGAGTTTCACCATTGTGGTTCAAAGCGGAATCCGCCTCTATTATCATTAATTGCTTGTAACCTTTTTATCTGAAGCTAAGGGAAAAAAACTAAAAACAAAAAACAAAAAACCCTCCCCCAAATAGAAAAAATAATCCTTTCTCCAAGCCTTGTTGTTGAAACTCCAGCTGAAAAGGCATCATTATGAAGAGGTCCATATTTCAGGGGTGGGGTTGGGTAGAGAAAGACTCACACGACTGATCCCAGTTAAGGGCCTTACCAGAGAGACAGCTTAACAGCTCTTGAATTTGGTGAATCTTCTTGCTTGGCTGAGTTTGAATTGTATGTTACTGTAGTAACATTTCACAAATAGGGATGTGTCCCCCCCCTCCACACTCCCCCGTTTTCCTTTGTATAAATGGCTCTTTCCCAGAATAGCAACACAATTTAGCAATATTTTGTATCGAGACAATTACATTGTAGAATTATTGTAGTCTTAGTACCTCATTAAAATAAAAAAAAGTTAAATCCTTGTTTTGTTGAACACAAGAGATGAATAGTAAATATTGATTTAGAATGAATGCAAACATTTCCCTAAGAGTGGATAATTACAGCTTTTCTATCCAAAACACTTATATTTGAAGAAGCACTTCACTTATTTTGCCATGCGGTATACATTCTTTAGTACATTTTAAATTATACGTTGTCCTGGACAGTGTCTGCTCTATAATTTCTTGTGTCTCTACACCAGAGTCAGTGTGTAATTTTAAACTGCAAACTTTCTGCCAACTAGGAGAGGAGAGAAGGAGGAGAAGTTTAACTCTTTCCCTTTAGTGGGCTCTGAGATCCACTAAGATTTTAATCACAGTTGTAATACAAATGAACTCATCATTTGTCAAGTGTGGGATGTTACCCATGGTGCTTTTTCAAACACACATAGCATGTGCACACAGGGGAAAAGCAAACTTGTACAGGGCTGCTGCATAGTGGCCAATGGAATAACTACGCAAAGTGGTGAGGAAAGAAAATGGAACCAAGATTGAAGATGCTAGAGCAGTGTTATTCAAACTGTGGGTCGGGACCTGATGTCAGGTGGGTCGCAGACAGCTGGGAGCAGCCATCTTGGAAACTGCAGACCTTACTCTTGCTATATTGCTTTTGTTTATATTAACAGTTTGAATTTTCAAGTGAGGGTTTTTTTGTGTTTGTTTGTTTTTGCATTTTGCTTTTACATCATATTTTGTCCTAATCTTGTTCTCTGTCAGGGATGTTTCATGTTGTGCAATTGCTGCAGTCCAAGAATGCCAGTTTGCATTTCAGGAGTGTCATTTTATGATGTTACAATGACAGCACTTCCTGCTTGATGATGTCACTTCCTGCCACAACATCACTTCCAGGTTAAGGACGTCACTTCCGGTGGGTCACGAGTGCCATTCTAAAAAGTGGGTCCTGGTCTAAAAGGTTGGAATACCACTGTGCTAGAGCATTTACTTTAGTGCAGTGGTTCTCAAATGTTTTAGCACTGGGACCCACTTTCTAGAATCTGACTGGGATCCACTGGAAATGATGACATTGCTGGAAGTGCCATTATTGTGACACCAGAGCCTGTTGCTTTTCTGAGAATGCAGCAATAAATCGGGTTATTTCTCATTGCCAATCGCAAACTGAACCAGAAAGGCAAAAGCCTTTTTACAGCCTTTGTCACAAGCAAAATAGCCACATACCCCTCCCCCTCCAACATCCCATCTTCCCATATTTTCAATGATGGCTGCCTTAAGTGCTGTGCAACCCACCTTAAATTAGCTCGTGACCCACCTAACAGGCCCTGACCCACAGTTTGAGAAACACTGCTTTAGTGCTCAAAGACCGAAAAGGAGGTTCAAACTGAAATAACTCCCTCACATTTACTCTAGACAGGGGAAAGACTACAGCAAACAGTCACACATAGAAGAGTTGTGGACAGCAATTAGAAGAAGTTGAAATGAAGTGGGGGAATATCAGAACTCACAGAGCGAAGAAAGGTAGAGCAAAGAGGGGGGAAACATGGGAGGGAAGTGACCAGTGGGGTAGCCAGAGGGGTGCTAAACCGTAAATTTTTTATGGCTCCCAACCAAGCTGTTTGAGTGGCCCCTCCCCCTCACTGCCAGAGCCAGTCAAGGCAATGAAAACAAGGCGGAGGCTACCACATCTATATATATATAAAGGAGAATGTGTGTGTGTGTGTGTCTGTGTGTTCCGCATAGGCTCCGCGCCTGGAGTGATGCGCACCAGACTCGGCACACGCATGCCTTGCGGCCTGGCGACAAACACTGCGGGGGTCAGGCCCCACTAGCACCCCGGGGGGGGGTGCGCACGGGGCCCCACGTGAAAATGGTCGAAAATGACCGAAATCGGCATCAAGTCCGTAGTTTCTGGGGTCGCTAAGAAGCTTGGGATAATTTGTTACCCGGGCAACGCCGGGTAACAAAAGGCTAGTTGCCTTATAAAAGGCAGTTAAATATGTGAGATTAAAGGATGAAACATCTCCCTTAGAGCACAATCCAAAGATTGTGCTGGGCTGGCATAAGTCCCTTATGCTGGCCCTGGAGTGTGCAAATGTGCCGTAAAGCACGTTTGAGCCATTCCTGGAGTTAGGCCAGTACGTTTGCCTTGGCTGGCAGCGAGTTTGAGAGGGTGGAGGGATGGTGAGACAAGGCAGAGGGAGGGTGGTCCCATGGGTGGACCAGCCCAGGGAAGGGGGTTTAGCCAGGATCTGGCATTTAGGCCAGATCCTAATCCCAGTCTCTAGCCCGGTCAGCCCCAATCCAGGCTGCTCTGATTTGTGCCAGCAATTTCACTGGCGCAGATCCGAGTTGCCCCATAAGGGTGGCTGGGCCTTATCCCAGTGTAAGGGGGAAATATCTCCTTACCCCAAAGTGAGCTCCAGCTGCCTCCTAACCAGCTGGCCTGCCTGTTCCAGTGCAAGGTTAAGACTGTGCTGTTAGAAGTATAGATATTTTTTTAAAAAAAACACTCTTGTTTATGAAGAAACCACAAAACCAAAAAAAAAATTACTTCTGTTTGAGTAACATTTGGCAAACCTAGGAGGGGTCAATCCAGATGACTTTTATGCCTAAGGACTACCAATTGGCCACTCCTAGCTGAGGTCATGTAGTACTATTTGAGAAACATCATGCAGAATATTCACATTCACATGGGGAAATCATATGGGGAAACAAATATTTACATTCCCCCACTTGGTTTCATTCCTACGAGTGGAGCAACTGAAGCCTCCATAAATCTTCCCAGCATAAATTATAATGATTGATGAAATGTTTCTAAATATAGTTTACATAGGGTTTAAAATTAGAAGCTGCCCCCCTACTCCACTGTTAGTCGTTGCATAATCGCGCTGGGAGCAAAAGAGCACAGATAAAAATAAATTTGGGTTGGATGCTCTTCCAGTCAAGAAGGTTCCGATTGGTCTTGCATGGCTTTTGGCAGACAACACAATATGGATTCAAAGAAAAGAGTCTCTGTCAGTGATGGCGAACCTTTTGGGCTCACTGTGTGAAAAATGCCGGCTGCAATCCTATGCATGCTTTCCCATTGCATATAATGGGACATACTTCTGAGAAGACAGACGTAGGATTGGGCTCTCAGTCTGCTGGCGTGTCACTCCCCCCCTCCAATAAAAGAGAAACAATTATTTAAATAGGCATTTATTTTAAAAATACAGCCCAGCATGTATGGGACTATACCAGTGGTCAGGGAACAGGGGTAAATTACCCCAATTGGGGTAAAAATGACATTCCTGGGGGTAATGGACGGTTGCACTGCTGAGACACAGCCGGGCATGCATATGAATCTATATGCATGCCCAGCTGTGTCTTGGCAGTGCGACCGTCCATTACCCCTGTTCCGGTTCCGTCGTTGGCTGGCTGGCTCCGTTTTGTTTTGTTTCTTTTGCTCTGCCCTTTACAACTTCATATTTACATAGCATTAATTAAGCTCATTAATTAATCAAATAAAAAGCAATGGGTTCCAATATGTAATTTTTTTTCTTTTGTTCTGGCGGGGGGTGGGTAATGTTGGCGTATCTAAATATATTTTGGGGTAAAAGGTAAAAAAGTTCCCTGACCCCTGGACTATACATTCTATAAAGAAACATCAAATCATTACACAAATGAAATAAAGATAAAACAAAATCAGTTGGTGTCAGGGGTTGGTGAACTCTGGTGTGTCACTGTCGCCCCGGACAGGACTGGGACGACCACCGCCAGAGGGGGTTTGCGGGGAGCGACCCCTGGAGACACCCGGACCTGGGGAATGGGCCAAGCGAGGAGGCCTCGCCAACCATGGGAAGCTGGATGCCCTTACACCCAGGGAAGAGCAGGGCCTATCCAGACCTATGGCCGGGAGGGCAGGTGCAGGAGCCAGCCCCAGACCTTACGCTGGTGCAGGGGAAGGCCTCAACAGAAGCCTTGGGAGATCACGGGGAGGAAAGGGCAGGGCCCGGGGGTGGAGCCTGGGCCTTAAAAGGAAGCCCGCCTTGGCTGGAGGGGGCAGTCTCTGGCTGGCCGGCTGGGGGAAAGGACGTGCAGGGAGGCTCGCAACCTCCTTACCCGTACTGGCTTGGAGCCCACACTTGGGGAGGCCTCTGGCAAGGGAGACCAGTTGGGCCAACAGGGGTCTTTCTATTGACAGGACCCCAGCAAGGGTCCTGAAGGCCCCCGCTTGGGCCAAGGCCTCGGGGCCGAGCAGACTCGACGGGGCAAGATCCAGCCCGCGGGAAGCGGCCGCCCTCCAACAGGACCTACCGGGCAGCAACCCCTGCCACGAGGAAAGAGACCCAGCCCCTCTGCGCACGTGGCCCAGGCCAGACCAGCGAGCACGCCAGATGTGGGGCTGCTCGCTATAGACTGTGAGTGAGCCCTGTGGAGCAACAGGGCTCAACGAATGTAAAAGGGCTCAGTGAATGTAAAAGGAATGTTGAAGAGCCTGGGCAAACCAACAGCCGGTGTCCAGAGCATCCTTCCGAGGTGCCATAAGTACCACCAAACCCCGTTGCCGCCCTCGGACCTGGCTCTCACCGGGGATCTCTGCTGCCCCGCCATGACAGACGTGGCAGTCGCCCAAAACATAGTGGTGTGTCACCTTTGACACGCGTGTCATAGGTTCACCATCACTGCTCTGTGTGAAGGATAAACTCCATGAGGAATCGAGAAGACCCATTTTCCTCTACGTGACTTCTGCATTCTCTCCGCACTGTATGCGAAGATTTGAGTCTCTCAGTGTGTGTGTTTTTTTCTCTTCAGCTTGTGGGCACCCTACCTGACCGATCACAATTTGTACATCAATCTATTACAAGGGCTTAAGATTTCCTTTTCCCAAAGTAAACAGATCAGTCAGGAGGGCCCTAATCACGACACAAATATCCTTCAGAGCCTTTCTTGAAGTGCCACCTCCAGGCTGTTAAAAGCGCACTCTCCATGCCAAACCTCATTTCTCCTTTGGGCTGGTGGTGCCCGTCTCAACAGAGGTCGAAAAGGCCAGTTGTGCAGCAACCCAGAGTTACACCCACATTTTGCAGCGTTCAAAACGACTGCCTGTCATGCATCTGAAGTTGTGCTCCAGCCCACTCAGTGACTGTGCTTTCCACCCCTCGTAATAAAATAGATGGCTTCATCGTTTCCACAGTCCAAGGGCAATGAGTGGGCCAGACCAGCTCTTCCCTGAGTTTCTCACAGTATTTTTGTTTGCTTTCAAGACTTCTCTGCTAAGCAGGAGAACATCCGCAAAATAAACCCCTCCATGTTTATATTTTAATGTTGGCAGGTCGCCAACATCAGCTGAAAGAAAAACAAGCCTCTCCTGTTGGAGAAAAAATTAGAAATTAGGAATGAGAGCGATCCATTCAATCACATATTTCAGTTCCCTGCTGCGGATGGATTCTTCTTTCTGATCCTGTCAGTGCAGTGCTATGCTAGAGATGCAGCTCACTAATCAGAACCACAATCCAAACTGCTTCTTTAAAGGTCTGAAAGGTTGTGTGGTTTCTGCACTCTGGATCCTCACCATTGTTCTCTTGCGTTCCCTCTTCCTATTCACTAGGACCAGGTGTTGGAATGCTGCTCATTTTTTTTTTTCAAAGGCAAATAGCTTGTTAGCAGCAAGAGGGAGATTCAGGTCAATCCTAACCTGGAGTTAGGCCAGCACAGTTAGGCCAGCAAAGTTTGGCTGGCAAGAAGGATACTGTAAAGTATGTTTGGACCACTCTAAGAGTCAGGTGTGCACCATCCTATCTTAGAGTGGTCCAAATGTGCTTTATGGTGTCCCTTGTGCTGGCCAAATTTTCCTAACTGTGTCGCCCTAACTCCAGGTTAGGATTGCGCCCTCAGAATCAAATGTAGTTTTCATTATTACACACATATCTGTAGTTAAACTACTAAGGATGTAATCCTAACCTGGAGTTAGGTCAGCACAGTTA
Organism: Lerista edwardsae; assembly: GCA_029204185.1. Taxonomy (NCBI): domain Eukaryota; kingdom Metazoa; phylum Chordata; class Lepidosauria; order Squamata; family Scincidae; genus Lerista; species Lerista edwardsae. Next base: position 2,283,070 of record JAJKFI010000014.1, read on the forward strand.
GGCCGGCACCAGGGCCACCATAAAGCACATTTGGACCACTCTCGGAGTCAGGCAGGATGGCACACGTCTGTGTGCCGGCCTCTCTGACTCCAAGAGTGGTCCAAACATACTTTGCGGTGTCCCTTGTGCCAGCCTAACTTTGCTGGCCTAATTGTGCCGGCCTAAGGATTGCTCCCTAAAGATCTGCAGGACACAAGAAGTGACAAAAGCATAGTTGTACATTGTCATGACTGTTATGTGCTTTGCACTGTGAGTTGTATCAAACCATCTCTGTTTATCATAAGTTCCTTTGAAAAATGTCTCTGTATTGTTAAAAGAGACATTTCAGTTACCGATATGTTGTGAAGCATCCCCAATTTTTGCAATTTTTTTCCTGAGAAGTTTCCATCTTCTCTCCTTTAACTGGCTCCCAAACATTGAAGTAGGGACGGGATCAATATCATTTTTTAATTTAAAATTTATCAGCCTAGAATATCCCAATCCATTTCTGCTCTCATTGTTCTCTAACTGGAATTGCCACTCGACATTTCTTAATGTTATATTATTTTATGCCCTGTACTTGATTCTTCACTAATTGTTCTGTTCGTGTTCAAAGGCTTTAAAAAAAAAACATGGCAAAAAGTGTACTTTCCCATTATTTCAATGCCTAAGAACAGAAACAGCGTCATAATTTTCAGCCATGCTGGACATTTTAGAAATGTGCTCTAAAAAAACAGACATGGCATGCAGGAATACATTCGTTATCATGTGAAAAAGGAACGGCTACTGAGTTATTTGCGAAAGACAGTCAGCCTTTATTAAGCGATCTTGGAAACACTTTCTTTGGTGCTCGCTTTATAAATTGAATAAGTCTTCTGCATCCAACACATAGTGGACTGTTTTTCTCAAGAAAGTATGCATTAAAATACATTGGTCACTTTTCCCCATTGGGTTTCTGGCTGGCACTAGTTCTTTCAGTTTTTTGCACTTTTTCTGTCTTTGCTAAATCCTCCAACACAGTGGTTTTCAAACTTTATAGTACCGCGACCCACTTTTTAGTATGCCAATCTGTCCAGGACCCACCAGAAGTGATGTAATGGCTGGAAGTGCCACCATTGTGACACCAGAGCCTGCTGCTGTCCTGAGAGTGCAGCTATAAGTTGGGTTATTTCTCAGCCATTTTCCAATAGCAAAGTGAATCAGAAAGAAAGAAAAAAAGCCTATTTACAATTTTGACACAGGGCGCAATCCTAAACTGAGTTAGGCTGGCATAAACTAAGCCAGCAAAGTTTGGCCAGTACAAGGACCATCGTAAAATATGTTTGTACCACTCTCAGAGTCAGAGAGGCCAGCACACAGACGTGAGCCATCTCCCTGACTCCGAGAGTAGTCCAAAAACACTTTATGGTGGCTCTTGTGCCCGCCAAACTTTGCTGGTTTAGTTTATGCTGGCCTAACTCCAGTTTAGGATTGTGCTCACAAGCAAACAACCAAATAGCCTTCCCCCTTTTCAGCATCCCATCTTCCCATATTTTCAATATGGCTGCTCTCGGTCCTTCTCAACGACCTGAAATTGGCTCGCAACTCTGAACCCCAGTTTGGGAACCACTTCTCTAACATTTCCTGAGGTCAGCCGAGTACATCATTCACCATTTGATTCTAGCAAGCTGGAGTTTCCAGCGCTTTGCCTGATACCACATCCATAAGTTTTCATGACGTATGAGCCATCAAGCCAAACATAGACCACCAGTTCCTGTGGCCTATCAGGTATTTCCTGGTAGGCCACAGGACATGTGGTTCCAAGCACATAGCAAAACCAGGAGATCTGGTGGGTTCCTCTCCTTAGTCGCTGAACTGCATTCAGCTTGGTGAGTCGTGACAGCTTGAAAGTGGAAAACAGCATGAAGCCAGCATGTAAGTTAAGAAGAGACCATAGCTCAATGGAAGATTATGTGTGACACTCATTCAAGGTCCTGAGTCATGCTGTTACCAGTTGAAATTGGACAGAGTAGTAGGATTGTCAGAGTAGAGGATAGGATAGCGTGTTCAATGGAAGCACTGACATTGTCTAGTATAGCGTTCTTCAACCTTGGTGTCAGGCCCCCAATACAATTGCGAATCCAAAGTTGTGGGGGTCGTGGCAACTTACAGGAATGAAAAAGATTGAGGACTACTGAACTAGAGCACTACCAGGTGAAGGGGAAGATCTCTGGTGTACCCCTTCAGGTACTAGATTATGCCCTAGTACTGCTTAGATCCTTAGCAATCGTGCTAAAATAGCTTTCTCAAGTGCCAGGCTTCATGATAGCTTTTTCTGCTCTAACAAGAATATTTGGCTACAATGAACAGTGCAGGGAGGGTGTAGTGGGGGGGGGGAGTGGTTGGCAGCAGGGGCAGATAGGATCCCAGGAACGGGACAGAATTGGCAGTGTGTCCCCAGTCTTCTGCTTCATTCATTCATTCATGCATGCATGCATGCATTTGAGTCATGGTATGAAAAAGGTTGAAGACCCCTGGTCTAGTGTAGAGCAGGTCCTTCTAAAACATGATTCAAGCAGGCACATTTCATTCCAGCAGAAGAATCTTAAATGCAAAAGATGTGCTTTTAAACAAGAGGTCAAGAAGTCAACAACACAGATATCAAACAACAGGCAGAATAAATTCTGTCATCTGTGAGAGGTTTGGATGTTGTCTCCTCTGATGCTGTTGCAACCAAAGATGTACTAATTGAATATATGGGGTTTGGGTTGCTATTTTCAGATGAGCAATGTGCTCTGTTTGTATTTGGGTTTCCTAAATGACCAGAGGAGTAACTCCTGGAGTCAGGCAATATTGACCCCAATTGTCAGAGAGCATTAAACCTTTTGTCACCTTGACAAATGCCAGGTCAGTTGAGACAGGAAATTGTTTGGCTTCCTTCTCAGCACTCTTGTGTGTCAAACCAACAATAGAGGAATGTGTGTGTTAAAACTGGAATCCAGACTGTTGGCAGTGACTTCTTTCTGTCTTATCACCCAGCTTCAATCAGTAGTGTGCCTATTAGGCAAAAGACAAGGGCTACATTGTTCTGCTGTAATGGTCACACAACTCTCGTCACAGTGGTGTTGCCTGATTACTGCACAACTTTGTGGCTCGGGATTTTCCCTAGTCCGCCGGCTTCAAGCTCCTGTTTGCAGGGGTCTCAGAGCAAGACATGATCCCCATGTGAATAAACCTTCGTTTTTTAATTTCAATTTTGCCTTTGCAGAACAAATCCTTTTGACAGTGTTTTTGTGATGGCTAAACTTCCACATTCTGGATGACTGATCCAAAACACATGTCAACTAATATAAGAGAAACCGCATTGAAATCTAGCACAGATAGGTATGGGAGCATTAGTAAACAAAAAAAAAATCAAAGCTGAGAAACACACACTCTCTAGTCCAAGATGCATATTACACTTGCTGAGCTTGACAGAATGCTCCTTATTCCCTCGATGTCTTGCCAACTGCCACATTGTCCAGGAAGTTGTCCTTCAAAATCCTTAAGGTTGCATTTTACACAGTTTCCTCCTTATCTTTCTCGGAGACTTATATTTTCAAATGTCAATGTACATATGGGAATGTTTAAGCTCAAGGATGCTGATCCATCAGGAAACTTTTAAAATCTTCTCCCCCCAAAACGGTTTATTTTTCCCCCCTTCAACCTTAATGGATTGTTTCTGTTTATGTTGTACCTGCCAGTCCAAATGACAGCACCACCCAGCCACAAGAAATTCCCTTATTTTTGAAAGCCAAGGGAGAGGTGCAGACACTTCCAGATTTTGGTGGAGATCGGAATTTTTTTTTCTCCTTAGAGGAAATAAAATCACAGCATCTCTGCAGCTCGAAAAACACAGAAACACGAAAATGTAATTGTATCCCAGAGTCATGGCCAATCATTTCTTGGCTGGGAGCCTTTCTCAAAAAAATAAAAAATAAAAATAAAATACCAGGGTGTTGCATGTTGTGTGGCTGGTGACTCAAAAGGTGGCACTTTTCCCTCTGAATCAGTACCAAACTGGTGGACAAACAAGGCAAGGAGTCATTGCTGTGCCTCAGGAAATTTTAACAAACATGATGTAAAGCTGAGTGATTGACTTCACAGCAAAGGCAGGATCATTGCACCGTTCTGGAGCACAACCTCTGGTGTCCCAGTGGACTCCAGATTGTGCAACTCACTTTACCCAACAACAATGGCATCCGACCCTCCATCTCCCCATGACTCAGCAAACGCTTTTCCACTGACTGCAGAAGGTTAACTGGTTGACTTCCTCTGCTGTTCTAGCTGGATACAGTAGTTATCATTTCCTCTTTGAAACTCCAACCCAATAGAAGCTGCAGACGGTTACACGGCAACCAAAAGCCAGCATAGCTAAGGCTGCCTGTGTTATGCCAAATCCCAGGAGAGCATCTGGAGCTCAAAGGACGTGTCTTCTGGGACAGGACGCCCCCCTAGGAATCCGGAGTCGCTCCCTTTAACCCTCTGAGTGCTGGCCAACCAAGAAGAAAAGCTTTTTGCAGAGGAATTGGGAGGGGGGAGGGGGGAGAGTGAAGTGGGCGGAGTCAGCCCTAATTTTAACTAGTGGAACTGAGTTCCCCCGCGTACCCCCTGCATGACATCACTGGACAGGAGGTATCTGCCACAACTATAACACACAGTTTCAGTGTCATCAGGAACCTATACTTGACAAGCATATGCCCATTAAAGAGCACAATCCTGGGCCGGCACAGTTTACAATCCTGGGCCGGAATCAGGGAGGATGGCACATGTCTGTGTGCCCACCTCTCTGACTCTGACAGTGGTCCAAACAGACTTCACAGTGGCGGGTCCAAGATGGCTGCCTGATAGTAAGACTGTGTTCTATGTCTTTGCCAAGAGCTGTAGATTTTTATGATATTGGAAGAGTTTTCCCTCCCTATATTTTGCTGTGCTGGTGCTGAGTCTCTTGCCTGAAATCTTGTGGCTTTTAAATCCCTTTTGGAAGCTCTATCCACAAGGATTCCTTTGGACTTCACAGTCTCCCTTGTGTGGGCCGAACTTTGCTGGCCTAACTGTGCCGACCTAACTCCAGGTTAGGATTGCTCTGTAAATCAGAATTAAACATGCCCAATTCGATATAGGATTGGGTGGTATTTAACTTTTTTTTAAAGAGGGTGAAAACCAGTTTTTCCTTACTCCCATTTAAGCCTATAGGCCAGCTATGGGCCTCTATTTTGCTGGTGTAAGAATGAGAGGACGTTTCAATGTGGAGTTTTGGAGATAGGATCTTGGTAAGCAAGTCACTGCTGCCAGGATCCTTCATCTCCATTCCCAGAAATGCCCCCTGCTTTCCTGCCCACAACCCACCCCAGCTGCTGGGCTACTAGGGCTGATGCAACCTGGTTCCGTGGCAGCAGGGTTTTGATGCTGATGCTGCTTAGCGTCAGTGCCTCGGATTAACCCAGCACAGTGCACTCCATGTGCCATCACAGGTTGTTTTGGGATAGCAGGATACTCCTCTCACCATTACAAACTGCCCATAGGGTTGGGCTGTAATGTCCTAAGTTACTAGGATAATGCTTCCATGCATGAAACACCCTGTGATGTATATGCATATGGTTTTATGCACACTATCAGAGGAGCTGGAACATCTTGTTACAGCCCAACCCTGACTAAGTAATGCGCCAGGGGAATGCATGTTCTGCTGGCATGTGCTGCTGCAAAAGCATTGCTTTCCGACAGCATTAGTAGCCAGTGCACTGGCAAGAAGGTTGGAGCCTACCCACATGTGCTGGCGGCTAGATCAGGTAAGTCCCACACAGGGGCAGGGAAAGATGAGGAAGGGCAGGGAGGGGTGAAATGGGAAGGAGCTGGGCAGGGAGGGGTAGATTGGGCCCGGGAGGGGGCAGAATCAGCAGCCTTATCCAAACTGCCTTCCCAGGCTCAATCCACCTGCACAAATCAACTTGGACGTGCAGCAGCTGAGTTCAAGTCTGCGTTGACCCACAGTGGCTATTGGGGCTCACCCTAAGAAGACCTCCAACAGCCCCAAATCCCCTGCGACAGAAGCCGGTGGAAAGGGCTTACTGCCCTTGGGGTGTTTTTACAACCCTAGAGGCATTCCTGAAATTCACTGAAAATTGTTTCCGACACGTTGGTCCCTAACATATCTAAAGTGTGGGCAGATACAACGTCCAGTTTATATTCTGAAAATAAAAATATTCACAGCATAGAATTTTCATTCCCTGGAACCTGACAATTGCACAAGGGGTGAAAAAAAACTACCCTGGCTATATTCTCAATGGATTTTTTGTTTACCTCTCAGGGCGGGAAGAAACTACCACAGAAGCTTCAATGGCCAGTTGGAAGCTGCATTTTATTATTTAATTATTTGCATTTTCGCCCTCAGCTTTTGTGCTTAGCATGTTCTCTTGACACATCACTGGCATGTGTTGAAAACTGCCCATTCCCCTTAGCTATTTCTCTGACATACATATATTTTAGCCCACCCCTTTGCTTCCAAATAGCCAGCTGCTTCCACCAGCTTCTCTTCCCAATGGCACCTGCACTGTGTCATATTTGTGTGGTTTCTGTTATCACACTGAAAAATATGTGCTATACTTGAAAGTATTTCTGCTAAAGTCAAGTCACCAAAGGTGCCTGGCAATGAAAACACAATTGCTAAGCTGTCATCGGTAGGCTGCACCCCTGTGTGTAACTTAACAGCCCAAGCCCAGCTACATCCTGACGCAGCAGTGCAGCTCCCATTGCAGCCTGCAGGGGACTTTCAGCTGCGGGAGGTCTCCTCACGTTAAGCCCCAGCAGTGACCATAGATTAACTTGGACCTGCACCAGCGATATTGCTGTTCAATCTAGAAAAGAGGTACCTGAAGGAGGACACAGATGTATAAAATTATGCAAGGGATGGATCGTGTCGATAGAGGGATGTGTGTTTCCCTCTCACACACCAGAACCAGGGGGCAGGCACTAAAATGGAGTCTCAGGAGAGTTAGTGTGCAGTCCTAACCAGCGGTGTTATGCTGCCGGAACGCTAGGCAGGACATCTGGGTGATTGACAGCCCGCCCGTCGTGTTCCGGAGCGTTATGCCGTTTGCGTAACCAATTACGCCACTTGCGTACATTACGCAAACGGCGTAATGCTGCGGAATGCAACGGGCGGGCTGTCAATCACCAGGATGTCCTGCCCAGTGTTACGGCAGCATAACACCGCTGGTCCTAACCAACATTCCAGCACTGACATAGCTGTGCCAATGGGGCTTGTGCTGCATCCTGCAGTTTGGGGGGGGGGGGAGTCATGGACCTGCATTGCCCTTACCCTGGTGCTGGAAAGTTGGTTAGGATTGCGACCTTAAGAAATTTTTTTAAAAAATCTTTACCCAGTATGTATTTAGTTTGGGTCTCCTTGCCACAGCATGTCTGGCCTAGATGTCTTTAAAAGGACAGATTTCAGGAAGAAAAGCCCGTCGTAGGTTACAAACTGTGATGGGTATGTGCAACCTCCTGTTTATAGAAGTACACTACCTCTGAATGCCAGGCGCAAGGGCGTGATAACAGCATGCAGTTATCGGAATGCAGGTCTTGTGTGCTCCCAGAGGCAGCTGGTGGGCCACTGTGAGATGCAGGAAGTTAGGCAAGATTGGCCTAATCCAGCAGTGTCTTCTTACGTTCTTAAGTGCAGGCGGACTGGGCCCAGGAAGGGACTTTGGATTTGATGCGCACCACCAATCCCATTCCGTCTTGAGCCTGATCTGCCCATCCCTTGCCCCTCCCCTCCCCGCTCCACTCCTCCTTTCCCTCCCCTTCCCTTGCACTGGACTGAGCTGGTTCGATGGGCATTCCATCAGCCACCGTTGCACACAGGAATGCTCTAGCCTTCCCTCTGGTATGCTGACTACTAATGTTGCAAAGCACCTTATGATGCTTTTGTGACAGCATGGACTGGCAGAACACATGTTCCATCAGCTAGTCACTCATAGCCCAGTCGTGAGCTGCCTGACTGCCCATGTGAGCAGTGGTAGCCAAGCGGCTACTGCAGCATCCCACAGCAGCCAAGCAGCCACAGGAGGATCCACAGGAGAAGGGGAGTGTCCCCTTCCCCTGCAGTAAGGGCTCAGGCTGGGCGATGGGTCTACTCGACTCTGCGCCAACTAGTTGGCTTACATTAATGGCTTGCCAGTGGCGCTGAGAGTGCCTTAGGGCACTTTTATGATGTCAGTGCTGGCAGTACGCTCATACCACCAGCACTGTGGGGTTCAGGATTGGGCCCTTAGTCAGGATCAGGCTGTACAAATGCCATATTGCTCTGCATACATATACAATGCTGAGACCACACACACACACACACACACACACACACACACACACAGAGAGAGAGAGAGAGAGAGAGAGAGAGAGAGAGAGAGAGAGAGAGAGAGAGAGAGAGTAACACCTCTCTCTCTCTCTCTCTCTGTGTGTGTGTGTGTGTGTGTGTGCATGTCTGTGTGTGCATGTCTGTGTGTGTGTGTGCCTGCCTGCCTGTATGTTTGAAAATGCCCCAATTTTTATTTACCGCAGCACACAGCTTGGTTTCTTGTTCTTGCTTCTCAGCAGACACGATAGCCACTAATGAGATGGCATATTCCATATCACTTTCCTTCCTCAGTTATTTTATTTGCTAGCTTGTAAGCTCCTAACCTCTTCATCTCTCCCACATCCCTTTAAATGAAAGCGCCCTTGTTTCTCAGGATTTCCTGTCATCTCTATGCCTTTGCCACTTAAAATGTGCCATCTTTTTAGCCAGTGGTAGATGTTTTGCTTAATGACTCTTACATGCTACCTAATGCAGTTGTCACAAGCACTAATATTTGTGTGTGCTTTCTCTCCAAGATTAAACAAACAAAAAATTGGATCTCTGAACTTTAAAGCTCTCACAGTCGTGTCATTAGCATTTCCAGAAAGGCAGCGGATGTCTTTGTATCTCAAGTGGAGCCCTTCTCGTACAGATATGTGCACGCATGTCCATTCAGTGCAAAGCTCATTTAACTAACCGAAAGGTTTGTCCGGGCAGATTTCAGATTTCCAATGCAATAGAAGCCATCCTGCTTTTATCACTGAGCAGAATCCATTCCTTTATGTCTGCCCATCTGTCTTTTTGTAAACATCCCTCGGAGGTGGGCAATTTGCCATGTAACTACCTTCTTCGAAGCAAACTTGGATCGCAGAATTCCCACATGACCTGCAGGGTTACCAGGGAAAATATATGGTTGCTTTATGATGATCTAAGTAAAGCCAAATTCCATCCTATTTAAATGAAATACGGATTTCCCCTCCCTTCCCCGCCACTGCGTCTTTGAAGTATGATCCCTCCACCCACATAAATTAAAATGTAACTTTTATTTCGCCCGCTATTTAAGAGTTAATGAAAGATTTGCACCTGTACAGCTGTTGTGGGCTGAAACAAGCTCGTGGAGCAAATGTGTGTGTTTTCTAGTTCAGACAGTTGTAAATGCCTTGAGTAAAAACACTGAGGACTGCTAATGGATAGGTTTATTTTAAAGCATGCCATCTGCTATCAATCATAGAGAAGTATAGGAAGCAAGTTTGGCTGTGATCCCTTCGTGTGAGCCTGATAAAGATAGGGCTTCAGTACTCTGGAACATTTAGTCCCCAAGAGAATAAAACATCAAACCTACTCAGCTGCTCCACTAACAATAATAAAAATGCCTCTGCCTAAAGGTGACATTCTGAATTTACGATTATTTGTGTCTATAAAGTGTATTCTTTGGCTCCTGACTCATTCTGACTGTCTCAGGACAAGACCAATACATTAAGCCTGCCTGAAGTTAATGGAAAGCCTATCCTTTCCTGAAGCCAAAGCCAGCACCTGAGATGCCTGCCTGCCCCACAGCATCCTCCAAAGAGGGGTTCTTGTCTCGCTGGTGAGGCCTAGCACTCCGAAACAGAGGCCAACTGCAGTTATACGGTGGACTGAAAAGGGATGCTGTTTCCCAGGTCAGATGCCCCCCCCCCAATAACAGAAGTTGTGATGCCCAGCTTGTACAGTCTATCCCAAACTGTGGATCGGGACCCACTTGGTGGGATGCAACTGATGTCAGGTGGGCCGTGGAAAGCTGGGAGCCACCATCTTGGAAACTGCAGCCTGGACTCTTGCTATCTTCCTTGAGTTTTTGGTTTGTTTGTTTTTTTAAATCCCTATAATTTTTTATTTTATATAAATGGAAAACAAAAAAAAAGGAGAAACATTACATGGCTATAATTACAATAAGTGATTATGGGGGAAGGAAAAAATAGGAAAAAAGATATATAAGCCATGTAGTAGATAGCTACATAGATAGAACATAGTAGATAGCTATGTTCCTTTTGTGAATGTTAACAGTTTGAATTTTCAAGTGAGTGCTTTTACATGCTATTTTGTTCTAATCTTGCTTTCTGAGGGAAATTTCACGGTTGTGCAATTGCTTCAGTTCAAGAATGCCAGTTTGCATTCTAGGAGTGTGATTTGATTATGTCACACTGATGGCATTTCCAGCTTGATGATGTCACTTTCAGCTATGACATCACTTCCATGTTAATGACATCACTTCCGGTGGGCCCCAACGCAAGTGCCATCTAAAAAGTGGATCTCAATCTAAGATGTTTGACCCAAAGGCCAGATCCTGTCAGACCTCACATGGGCCCACCTGTTCTCCACATCCCTCTGACCCATTCTGCCCATCCCCTGCCCCATTCCACCTCCCGCCACCCTCCCTGAGTCCCTGTGCTGCCCTCACAAGGCCGGCCTTACCTTTGGGCCTCTGGGACCAGGAGTCAGCTCTCTGAAGCCTGCACACATCTGTGTGCTGGCCTATCTCTTTGAAAAATGGGACAAATGTGCTTCATGGCAAATCTGTGACACTTGGAGGCCAGCCCAAGGGACTTCTGCCAGCCTTATTAAGGTGAGTTTGTGACTTACCAGTAACTACCAGAGCTACCAGTGACTTACCTCTAAATAAATATGGATAGGATTATTCCATAAGACATAAGGGGTCAGATGGGCTTCCAAAAATGAGAAAGGACTGGTAACCTTTGTGAATGTGCTTTTGTACTGACCTGTTCCACTTTCAACAGCTTCTAGACCTGTATATGTGTGCTAAATATTGCCATTCCATGTAGCGATTTAGATCCATTCTGGTCTGCCCTTCCAACAAGCTCCTCAATGATGTGATGATTGTTGCTTTTTGGCTGGTTCGTTGGCAGAGACGCAATCCCCGTTGCTCCGATTGCTGGCAAGTCAGAGGACTTTGCTCAGTACGGTTCAGATTCCCAGCAAGTAATTCTTTCCAGCGCTAATGACAAGTGCAACAACCACTTGGCCTGCACCACTCCGATTAGACATTAGTGGCCACACCAAGAAGAGAAATACCTGCAGATTAGCACGGCAATTTCCATCTCTCAATCTGACCCGTCTCATCTTCTTTAAATAGTTCGCCTTGTATTTAGAAAACGGACAAGCCATTAAAATATAGCTAGTAAACATTATCCTGAAGTCCTTGCCTTCAGTTAAGCATGGCTAAAAAAGAGCAGACAGGAACATCCCAATCTGATCCCCAGCCAGGCCAATTCCTTCAGCGCCGCTGACAGCGCATGCTGCATGCGGGACGGGAAGCAACCAGATGCCCCAGGGGAGGTAAGTACACCTTTTTTGTACTTACCTCCCCATCAGCCGCCTGGCCTCCAATGTCTCCTCACACCTACAGCTCTTTTGCTGGAGGAGCAGCGCAATCCTACCTGCGATGCAGCAGTGCCAACATGGCATCCGCTGTATCCCATGGATACAGTGAATTTTGGCATATTGAGGCCTCCTTGGATAAGGGAACATTTGTTCCTATGCCCGGGGTAAGCCAGACAACCCAGACCTGGGCCAACAATATTGCTGGTGTAAGTACTTATTGACGTATGAAGGTGGATCAGAACTGGGAAAGGGGTAAGGGATCGGAAGGCACTGCGGCTGCTTAACCTGTTCCCTTCCCAGGCCTGATCCGCCCTCTTCCCTGCCCATCTCCTCTTCCACACATCCCTGACACCCCTCCCACCTACCTCCAGACGCCTGTGCAGACTTATCTGCACCAACAGGTATCCTCGGTCCATCTTTGCACAGACCCAGTTACTCTCACAGTGCTGCTGCGTGTGTGTATTGGAAAAGGAAGGAGATACCCCGAGGAGATAGGGAGTGGTATCAGCAGTGCCCCCTTGTCCAAATAAGCCAGGGATTACAGGGTTAACCCTCAAGGTCTTTGCTTGCAGCAGGAACAGAGCTGCAGGCTGATGAGGGCCCTGGCTAGGAAGTGATTAGCACAGGTGCAGACGGGTGTGGCTGATGAATTAAAGCCTGCCCAACAACAGACACCAATTGGCCTGCCTCAGTATAAAGTTGGAGGCAGGAGCTGCAGTAAGTTAGCACCAGGTAGGTGCAGCACCGGGTAGGTGTAGCACCGGGTAGGTGTAGGACCAGGTAGGTAGGAAGGAAGGAAGGAAGGAAAGTGGCAGTGGACTGCCTGACTGATGGATTGTTGGACGGACTGACTGAAGGACTGATAAAGGACTGGATAAGGTAAGATTATTGTGGGGAATAACTGTGGAGAATTATTGTATGGCTGCCATGCCCTTGGAGCCATCAAGTGGAGGAGGAAGTTGTTGCTTAGGCAAGCTGACTGCCTATTGTTTGGTGGTGGGGTTTGTTGGTGCCAAATTAGGGTATCTTGAGCTAAGCCGGTGATGAGGGCAGTCTGGAGGAGGCTGGCCAGCCGGTGATCCCAAGCAAAGCTGCTGGAAGAGAGGAGGCCCAGTGGGTGACTGAACCCCCTCCCTCCCTCTTGCCTATCTCTGAGGCTGCTCTGGGGGGGGGGGAAACTAGTTAGCCGAGTGTGGGCATTGGGGCCCTTGGGGAGGCCCAGCAGGGAATTTGGCAGAACAGTGTGTGACAACTGCAAATTGTGATTATTCTGGTACTATACATGAGGTAGATTCATTGTTTTGTCAACACATTGCTTTGCTTCTAGCTGTTGTCAGCTGTTTTGTGGCTTGACAAGGGAGATGGCTTTATCCTTAAGGTTTGGATGCTACAAAGCATACTCAGGCATTGCCGTTGCTGCTGGGTTGCAGAAGAATTGCTGCTTCCACCTGGGAGGCACCCCAACAGGACTTAACACACCTGAACATGCTCAGGAGTACCCAGGCCATAGGCTGAGACCAAGAAAGCCTCTACTACCACCACCAATCAGCTCTCTTGCCTGTCGATTGCCTTCTTCACAAGGTTACATTTGTCTGGAGAGCAGGAGCTGGCAGAGAAAACCAGTGGGAAGTTCCTCCAGGTGTGCAGAAATTCCAGCTGAGCTTTTCTGAGAATTCTCAGAGACAGCTTTAAAAAGCCAAGCCAATGATGAGGCAAGCCCGATGGGGGTGGTGGCCAGCATTCCTGGTCAAGGGGAGGATCACTCCCTCATTTGTCTCTGCTGACAATGCTGTATGTGTGGTATAAGGAACATGGCTTATGAGTGCATCATTGTGTGGGACAGGGCTTTCCAGTGCACTCCCGTGGGCACGGCACCTATTCTGGCACCAGTAGTCAGCAGGGTGGCATATTGGGAGTCTTCAAAGGGAAAAGGGGGATAATTTCCATACGCCTTCCATAAGCTCTCTGCACTGTAGCAGTTCTGAGGTGTAATGCGGTGCAAGGGTCCTGAACTGCAGACCCTGCAGTCGGGAACTGCAGAACAAAGAATTCAACACAAAACCCACAAAAGTGTGTTTGGGTGTGCTGGCTGGCAGTCCACAATGAGTCTCTTAGGACCTGTGGCAGCTCTGAAGCTGGTGAAAATCCAAGGAGAGCGGGGCAGTGTGGCTTGCAGAAAAGAATAGGATCCAGCATGTGCCATTGCCACTAGATCCATCCTCTCCCCAGCCCCACTCCCCTCCCTGTCCAATTTTTCCCCTCCTCACCCCTTCCCTGCCCATCCCCTGCTACTGTCTTACTTGCTGTGGGGGGCACTGCTGCCTATTGCAACAGCACTTCCAAAATGGCTGCCAATGGAGCACTGGCTACTGTTTGTGGCATTTTGCAACAGAACCCTCTTCCACTGTTGCAATTTGCCTTCATAGGATTGGGCTGTTAATGTTGGAAGTTCATGGAGGCTGTGTTCAATCTCCGGGATTGCTTTTAATACCCACTTGGGGATTGATGATGATTTTTGGAGCCTCCAGATCAGTCTTGGAGGGTTGGCATATTGAGTATTTACTGACTAGGATGAAAAAAATCTAAGCAGCGGTTCCCGAAGTCCTACTCAGATGTTGGGAATGCTGTAAGTAGATGCAGGGGTAGGGACTGACAGCACAAGGCTATGCATGTCTACTTAGAAGTAAGCCCCATTGTGTTCAATGGAACCTACTCTCAGGAAATGTGTTTAGGGTTGCAGCCTGGAGCTGGGGAGGGTGTCCCAATGGTACCACAGCGATCACGGCACTGAGGAGACCCAGTGACATTTTAATATACCTGGTGGGTCAGGAGGGCCTTCAGGAAGATTGGGGAGGTCATGCTAAAATGAAGAAGAGCCCTGTTTTTGCGCTTAAAAGCGTGTGTGCAATTTTCATGCGAAAACTGGAAACGCACTTTTCAGCGCAAAACAGGGCTTTTCTTTGCTTCAGGGAGACCCGTGGAGGGGACTGCTGGCCTTCCCAACCCTCCCAAAGCCCCCCAACCCTCCAGGTATGTAAAATGTCATGGAGTGCCCATAGTGCCGCCATTGCTGCAATGCCGTCAGGACACCCAAACTGGGCCACTCCCCTTAAGGGAGAATGCTCAAGTCCCAGACACTGTCCTTCGCTGTTTTTGCCGACCCTTGTGGTAAGGCCAAGCTGCTAATCCTGACAGGTGTAAAACAACCCATTGGTGCTTAAAAAAATATAAAAATACTCATTTCCCACTCCCGGCCATGTTGAAAGGAAACCTGTTAGGAATGTCCTGACAGGAATTTCCAACCTGAAAGGAAATCCCTTAAAGAAACCTTAAGGGGGAATGCCCAGTGATGTCATCTGGTAATGAAAACGGGAATGCTGGGCGGGACTTACGTGTGAGTGGCTGCCCGTCCGTTCCGTTCCGCGGCTGCCCTGGCTTCGGCGGGGTGCTTGCTCACTGGGGGAATGGGTGGGGGTGCGCCAGGTGCCTGGGCGAGCAGCGGTGGGGCGCGCCAACCGGGGGCAGCCCCCCCGAGGCCAGGACAGCCGCGGAACGGAACGGACGGGCTGCCAATCACGCATAAGTCCCGCCCAGTGTTCCAATTTTTCATTACCAGATGACATCACTGGGAATGCCCCAGTTTTGCTTCCCAATGGTGGGTCGTGAGCCACACTTGGAGAAACACTGATCTATAGCTAATGTGAGGAAAATGAATAGGTAAAGGGAAACAGGCTAGCAATTCTGGAGAGTGATCACCCACACACGTATCCACCCACTCCTTTCCAACGTCATGATGATCTGTGCCTACTTTATAGGCAGTAGGACCAAAAAGAGCAGTGAACTTTTAACTCCTGCCCAAGACAAATGTTTGAGTTCTATTACCGAGCCCAAAGAATTGCAACAAAATATTCTTCGGGGACGATGGTTACAAGTTTCCCCTATTTCAAAATGGTGCTTTCTCCGATTTCTAGTTTGTACAAGATATTTCTTGAGAAATGAGAAACTTTTAACTGTCTCCCCTGAGGCAGATATTTTGTCAAAGTATGTCGGGAAGTGTATTTGTGAATGAAGGAGTTCTTCTTCAGGCACCAGTCTGAGGTCTGTCTCTCTTTTTTGCTTCTCTGGCCCCTTTAGATCTTTCGCTGCTTGCTTTTTAAAGCGGGGAGCAAGTTCAAGCCTGGCAAGAAAAGTGGCATTTTCTGCCTGAACGAAAGTCGCCAAACACAAGTGCAAAGAAGGAAGAGATCTTCAAGAATGCCCATTATTGCTCTATAAGGGTTTCTCCCAACCCATCCCTTTCCTCATGAAAGGGTAACTTGAGCCAAACTACTACATCCATTGCAGGTGAGCATTTAGCAGCTTCCCTTTTTGCTGTGAGAACAGTTACATGAGAATAGGCTTCATAAGTGGATTAAAGATTTATCATCCACTTGCCAACACAGTTGATAATGCACTGATAAGTAACTCTTAAATCTATGGACTCATCGGGATCTCTTTCTCTTTGGGATAAAATCATTTTCATTCCTTTGCTAGGCTCCAGAGTCCACTGCAAGCCCCAAGGAAATGAATGGAAATTCCACTGTAACAATGTTTGCTGATCAATATCTTTCGGTGGGGGAAAGTAAAATGATTGATCGTTAAGATCCTCTAAAAAAATTCCATTTTCTTAATACCGAGAACTTCTAAATCTTCTCATTCAAAAAAAAAAAAGTTTCCTCCATTTTCAAGAGGTCTCATTTCAATCTAGTCCACATTAGGTGAGCAAGTTCAGTGATCTCCTGTTAAAATGTAGAACGCCTGCCCTGCCTTGTTTTCGTTTCCTAATATCTTTACCAACATGAAAGGTTTGGGGAGAGCAAACTGTGCAGATCACTTAATAGGCAGAAGTGTTGTAAGACAGCAATTCATCAGAGAAAGGACAATTGAGACCCACATGCCATAAAAGATAATACGCTTATACAAATTGGCATGTGTTAGTGATTATGCAATCATTCATTTCCCACAGATTTCTTTTTATAGGAAACTTTGGAAAATCCCTGAAGAACTGACCGAGTCATTTAACCACAACAGGTTTCCTTTCAACATGGCTGGGAGTGGGCGATGAGTATTTTCATGTTTTTTTAAGCACCGATGGGTTGTTTTTCATCTGTCAGGATTAGCAGCTTGGCCTTACCACAAGGGTCGGCAAAAGCAGCCGAGGACGGTGTCTGGGACTCGAGCATGTAAGCCGCGTACGCGATGCGAGCTCTGTGAAGGTTTGGGGCTTGCCAGTTGCAGCCGGGCTGGGCCGCAGCACTCCCGTAATGAGGAGCAGATGACGTCTTGGGCAATTGAGCGTTTCCATCCCAGTCTGATGCAGGAGGGACAGGGAGATTCTGCTGTTGTTGCCATTCAGCAATGCACATTCCCATCTCTGACTTGGACACAGCCTATTTGCGAGCAGCTGAGCTCTCTTTCCTAGTTGGCAAACTTGGCCATTTTCACGATTGCTGTCATAGTTGTTTAATGCTGATTTTGATTTTTCTTTTTTTTGCATGACTTGTTTTTCCTCTTGATTGGAAAGAGGGACATTTGAGTTCCTTCCATACTTCTGGTGCATTATTTCTCTCTCTCTCTCTCTCTCTCTCTCTCTCTCTCTCTCTCTCTCTCTCTCTCTCTCTCTCTCTCTCTCTCTCTTTTAGGGGTATTATCCCTGCGTAGCTTTTTTGACTAGCTGACTGCTTGGCTTGCAGCCTTCAAATGTTCTTTCTGTCCTGAGTGACGCCATCAGTGGATCTAGGTATTCTCAGCAGTGCCTCAGCAGACTGACTCAGCTGTGGGGGTGTGGAATGAACCAAAAAAAAAATCCTTATGTGGTAATCACATGTTTAAGGCCTTCCCTCTTCTTTTTTATGCTTAAGAGGAGTGTTCCTTGACAGTCTGATGCATGAACTAAGGATAACTTTTACGCATCTGAATAGGAAAGCCTGATGGTCAAATCCTGTGCTGCCCAAGCTTGATTCTTTCAAGGTTACCTCTAACTGAGAACCTCAGTACACAAGAGCAAAAAGCTCTTAGGGCACAATCCTAACCAGGAGTTAGACTGGCACAGTTTGATCAGCAAAGCTTGGCTGACACAAGGGGCTGCCGTAAAGTGTGTTTGGACCACTCTCAGAGTAAGAGAGGTCAGCACACAGATTTGCACCATCCTCCCTGACTCTGAAAGTGGTCCAAACACGCTTTACGGTGGCCCTTGTGTCGGCCAAACTTTGCTGGCCTAACTGTGCCAGCCTAATTCCAGGTTAGGATTGCACCCTTAGGCACATTTCTCTATTCATTTGGTCCAGTCACCATCTAGGATCCCAAATGGGCTCCAATCAGTGGTGTCATTCAAATGATTTAGGAACAGGAACTCACTTTTGATTGGCACTTGTCGGGAACCCGGAACCAGCCACAGAGCCCGTTAGGATCCGGAACGCCCGTTCTGGTCCGTTCCCCCTGAATGACATCACTGGCTCCAATCCCAAATGTGCACTACTGAATATCTATGGCCATCTCATTCAGTGGCATAGCTAAGCTGGGGGTGGGAGGGTACGTTGCCTGCCCCATGGCTGAGCAGCAGTTTTCCGCCATCTGTGCTGAGGGGAGGGTGTGACAATGCTTACTTCTGTCATGCAGAAAATGTTGAAAAATGTTGAAAAATGGGCCTAACAGCCCACCCTTATCTTCCTTAAGCATAAGAAGAAGAAGATGATTTAGGAAAGGCAGTGTTGTTGTTTTTTAAGATGATTCTTTAAAAGAAGGAAATAGTGATATGAATAACACACATGAGGTGGTAATGAAGAACATTCAGGGGAGGCGGGAGACGCAAGAATAAAGAATATCCATATTTGTTATGGGTCCTTGCTAGAAAAAGAGAATCAGGTGAGCCTGGAGTCCAGACAAAAATGTAATGGGAAATCAAAATAGAAAGATAAGGATGGAAGAAACTGTTGAGAGCTCCTAAAAGTGTCTTTCCAAAAGGTAAACTATTTTGCAGAATCACAGTGAAGAGGGTGTGATCTTCAGGGGAACATAAGGCAAGCAGGAGGATTCTCTTCTTGGAAAGACATCAAAGGTGTAAGGTGGGAAAAGGAAGGCCAGGAAGGGAGAAAAAAAACCCCAGTTACAATAATCAAGACATAAAATATTTAAAGGCTCTGAATTTTTTTCTTTCTTTTTTTGCTAAAGAAACAGGAAGAGATACTTTTTAAGCAAGGTTTAAGAACTGGATGTAACAAACATGCCTTTATTGTATTGTCGCTTTTAGCTATGCTATAGAAAAGGGTGGCCTACTGCCCACTTGTTGTCTGTTCAGAGACAGAGGTCTCTCGGGCACACTCCCTGGGCTTTTTATGCACATGAACATAACGGCTTTATTCAACATCCAGTGTTAAGTTATAGAAAAACATTGTTTCTGATTGTATGGTATATGTTAATTAAAAGAGCTGGACTCTTTGACTCCGAGAGCGGTCCAAACGCACTTTACCGTGGCCCTTGTGCCGGCCAAACTTTGCTGGTCTAACTGTGCTGGCCTAACTCCAGGTTAGGATTGCGCCCTTAATCTAGCTCTTTGGGACAGTGCCAGGTTGCATGCAATGGAGAGGGCCCTTGTGCATGTGTGCATGCCCTCAGACATGCACACCCTCCAGGATCCTTCCTCCAAATGTTCCCTCCCCATTGCCAGCTTACCTGCTTGTTTTCAGCCAGCCAGGCAAGCTATAACAAGTGGCTGTATGGGTAGTTTTTTCCACTTTGGCCCTCTGAATGCATTGGCTGGGGACTTGGAGAAGCCACTTCCAACCAACCCTCTCTGGCATGGCACTCCACCATTCCAGGTATATCCACCAGGTATTAACCTGCCACTGCCCACTATAACGGGAACTTCAAGGGTTGTCCATGTGGGCCCTCAGTGGTATAGGGCCAAACCCAGTGATGTCATTCAGGGGGAACGGACCAGAATGGGCGTTCCGGGTCCTAAGGGACTCCGTGGCTGGTTCCGGGTTCCCGACAAGTGCCAATCAAAAGTGAGTTCCTGTTCCTAAATCATTTGAATAACACCACTGGCCAAACCTGATTGACCTCTGAAGCCACTCCCGGATTTCCCCCCAGGCTGAGGCTTACCAGGGCCACACTTCAAGCGCCACACCCAGCAGTTGGCCTTTGTGCAACAATTCTCAAAGTTAGAAAGGCTCGTCTCTGCCCCAGTCAGAAATTTCCCACCTAGGGAAGAGGCCGGTCCCCCTCCTACAAACATTCCAAGACAGTGACTACATTTGCATATGACCATGAGGAATAGCAAGGTCTGACAACAGAACAATGTAGTGAGAAAAAAATGCAGAGAAGTGGCAAACCAAACCAGACCAGAGCATGATGGTACCGAAGCAGAAAAGAGCACTCTCGGAAGGTGGACATTACCCAGGAGGTAGTATGACAGAAAGGCCATCAAAAATACAGGATGGAACAGCAAAAGAGACCAGAGGCAACAAGGTAAAGTCAGTGTTTTGGTGTCACTATAAACATGATACTCCCACAACATGAAAAATGAGTTGATCAAGAGGAAGTGCCTGAGTTTATTGGCAGATGCTTATGTATTTTCTGATGTTAAAGGAATCTGAGCTCAGCCTATGACAGGAGTGAGCCATGATTTGTCATGGAACTGTGGATATTTATTGGTATCAGGGTAGAGCCCCACCTGTTGGAATGACTCAGCAACATTCAGTCATTTCCCTGAATGGGAGTGAAAGGGAACATCCCAGATGTCAGATTCTCCAGAGATCCTTCCTTATTCCCTCTGGAGTATTAAATTTACTTCCTTGACCATCTGAATGGGATTTTTCTTATTTTTTTTCTTCGTATGGCCTGCTTTGTTGCTCCTGATCTCTGCTAGTGGCATATAAAATATATGGACCATCAGTTAACTTCTTTCAAAAACAGATTTTGGTGCATCTACCTCCATAAAAACATCCCTATTGTTCTTGTATTATTTATTTACATAAACATGCCATGCCAGCAGTGTTTGTGGTGCATTACAGAATTTTGAGGTGATGGGCAACCCGATAGTACACAATTCCCCTTCCGCCAATGCAGCCACAAAAATGG
Source organism: Lerista edwardsae (assembly GCA_029204185.1). Lineage (NCBI taxonomy): Eukaryota > Metazoa > Chordata > Lepidosauria > Squamata > Scincidae > Lerista > Lerista edwardsae. The sequence continues at coordinate 2,303,900 of JAJKFI010000014.1, forward strand.
GGCATGGACATGGATAACCCCTGCTAACTGGGCAAAAGGCACTTTTTCCAGTGGTGTTCCTCTTATATTTAGCAGCGGGAGAGTAATTGTACCTCTTTACCCCTGCACAGTCTTTCTAATGGCTGTTGCTGGCGGTCTGCCTTTTTAGATTGTGAGCCCTTTTGGGACAGGGAGCCGTTTAACTTGATTATTACTATTTGCCTGTAAACTGCTTTGTGAACTTCGTGTTGAAAAGCGGTATATAAATACCTGTTGATTGATTGATTAATATGGATCCACAGGGACAGGGGTGTTTGGAAAGGTCTCCTTAGAATCAGTGGAGGGGAATGCCCCCATTCCCGCCATGGGTCTCCTTGGATCTAAGCTTGTTGTTTAGAAGGTGTGAGTTCAAGGTGTATAACAGCAGTGGTAAGGGAGAAGGGGAGGATTAGGATATTGGTGCATGCAAGTGCCTCTGATATGCCCATCAGTTTCCCTCCCCACTTTCTGCCCTGACCGGGAACATCCCCATTCTTCTCCCTCCCTGTCCCCACCGCTGCTGCATGTACTTTTGTGGATCTGGCAGTGGGCACCCTGCATTGCCGATGGTTGTGACAGATCATTCAAAATGGCCATGGCAGCACACTGCATGCGCCACCACAAACCATTTTGCAACGAGAGCTTTGGTGTGGTAAAGCCCTGTGTGCACTGGCCCAAACCTACCTAGTGTGTTATATCCATGGCAGGAAGGACAGTTGGAAAGACCCCTGCTCTCAAGGAACAGAGACTCCCCCCCCTGCATTGGAGAGGTCCCTGCTACCAAGGAGTCTAGAATAGAGAGAAAACAATAGAGAGAGGAAGGATAGGGAGGGACGAATTTGGGCAAGCGCTACCACACATCCTTAAAATTTGGCTATATTTGGAGATAAGCCAAAGGTCATATGGAAAAAGTGGGGTTGGCAAAGTATTTGAAAAGGAGTTTGTTTTCTGGAGGGGAGTTTCATACTTAGTGAGCAATAAGAGAGGAAGGGTAGAGTCATTTAAAGTGAATGAACCTAAATTTAGTCAGTTGAGGGTGGCAGAACAGGAAGTGTAGCAGGGGTATAATGGGAGCAAGAATTGAGAGTCAGGGTGGGGCAAGATTGCAGCTGGCTTTAAGCATGAGGCAATATGTCTGTGCTGGCTATGGAAGGGGATCTGAGGCCTATGAGGATCTGAGGCACTTTTTCAAGTGGGGTTCCTCTTATATTTAGCAGGGGGAGAATAATTGTCCCTCTTCATAAGAACATAAGAACATAAGAAGAGCCCTGCTGGATCAGGCCAAAGGCCCATCTAGTCCAGCTTCCTGTATCTCACAGTGGCCCACCAAGTGCCCCAGGAGGCATGAGACAACAAGATGCTTGGATCCTGTTGCCACTCCCTTGCACCCGGTACCAGTAGCCCAACACCTTTGTAAGGAGGTTGCACAATCCATCATTGCCTATAGCCCACGATGGACCTTTCCTCCAGAAATCCGTCCAATCCCCTCTTAAAGGCATCAAGACCTCTTCACCCCAGCACAGTGTCTTTTCTAGTGACTGCTGCTGCTAGTGGTGTTCTGCATATATATATTTTTTAGATTGTGAGCCCTTTTGGGACAGGGAATGGTCAGAGTGGTCACATGGTCAGAGTGGTGGGGGTAGTGTAATCATTTTGATGACCAAGTTTCAAACAGAGGTGGCAGCTCTGAGGTAAAGGAAAGAAAAGCCAGTGAGAAGAAGTTGCAAGAGGACCAGACCCTGAACTATTTAACTGAGGCCCATTTTGGCTGTCTGACTTGAAAGCTCTGCCGCCCGGCCCATGTGCATAATCTGACTGCTGTTGCTTGGCTGTCAGAGAAAGGCCCTGAGTATGTCCTCCATAGTGGTTGTTTCTTTATTAGCACCTCAAACACTTAATGAACAAGCACTGGGAATGAAGACAGATTTCAAGGCCAAAGCCTGACCGAAGTTAAGTGTTGCACAGACCTATATGGGAAGCTGGATAACTCCTGCTGACTGGGCAAGAGGCACTTTTTCAAGTGGTGTTTCTCTTATATTTAGCAGGGGGAGAGTAATTGACCCTCTTCACCCCAGCACAGTGTCTTTTCTAGTGGCTGGTGGTGGTGGTGGTGGTGTTCTTCATTAAAAATAAATAAATTGTGAGCCCTTTTGGGACAAGTAGCCATTTAACTTTATTTTTTTTGCCAGTAAACCGCTTTGTGAACTTTGTGTTGAAAAGCGGTATATAAATACTGTTGGTTGATTGATTGGATAGAGTTGCCCCCATTTTTTACTGATGGTGCCTCTGTCTTTTGTGGCAGCCTGATCCATAGACATTAAAAAAGACATACCGTTAATCGCCTAAAATACAGTAATTTTGCTACTGAAGAAAGGGAAGTATTTCTTGTTTTGTTTTCCACAGGTCAGTTTCAACCAGTTTGCTGAAGCAGGACACATGAGGATGGGAGGTAAAGGAAAGGTGTGACATTTGCACATCTTGTGATAAATAAGATATAAAGTGAACCCACCTCCCTAGTTTGTCCATGACAGTTTTCTCCTGGGACATCTCCCCCATACAAGGTCACTTGTGTCACTACCTATCCAGGAACCACAATTCTGTCCACCCATATGAAACAGTGTGAAAATCCTTGCCTGGTTGGTTCAGAATGTGTTTTCGTCAGCTGCAATGTCTTTTAAAATAACTTCATTATTGTAGTAACGAAGAACCTAAGATGGTCAGTCACCGAACGGTACTTAAAATGTGCGTAGATTTTTTTGTGGTTGAATAATAACATCTGTTTTGATTTTTGAACCACAAAAGTGCATTTAATCTGGCCTTCCTTTATTTGAACTTTTCACATCTGCTTAGGCTTGGTTCCCATGAACTAAATCCCAGATCTCTTTTTTAAATGGAGGAAGTTTACCTGTGCCGCTGTTGTCCCGGTTCCAAAGACAACTTTATAGGGCTCAGATAAAAATGTCAAAAGGAATTCTACACAATGCCCAGGCCAAACTTCCATGCACTGGGAGTATGACTGCATTTCCAGTTGATTCTCAATGTCAAGTCAGTGACCCACCACGCACAAAAAAATAAAATAGATGGTTGAAAGAATTCAGATAAACAATTCTGAACAATCTCTAGTTTAAACATTCTTTTCAAGTCTGGATGTTTAGCTAAGCAATCTGCCGGTGTGAATGTCTGTATTTTGAGTACCCAAGAAGACACAACTCCTTGTCACTCCATTCACATTTAGCTTCCGAAAAGACTGTACTAGGTTTTTGGGAGGGTGGGAAACAGATTTCAATGCTAGGGGGAAAATGTTTCAGTATGGTTCAAATGCCTGTTCTTAGGTACATTCATGACTGACGTTGCAGTCCTAAACATGCTTACCATGCTTCCTTAGGGAGCAAAAATGCATTAGAACTTCCTTCCAAATTAGCATGCACAGAAATGGTCGGTAAAATATAAATATGGGCCTTTTTTGTTGCATGGGCTGCTGAGCATAATCAGAGACAAAGCTGTCCCTTAGGAACAATCACATGGTCTGAAATAAAGAACCCAAGATGTGCCGTGCCGAATCAGACCAAGACCCCTGTTTCCAACTGTATCAGCCAGATGTTTCCAAGGAAGCCATGAACACAACACGCCCAGCATCTGATGTGCAAAGAAATGCTGCCTCTCAACCTGGAGTTTCTATCCATCTCCCGTGCCTTATATCTAGAGAACATGGCCATGGCTCTAGCTGTCGTGACTAGGTGTGGAGTTGGCAGCCCTTCCTAAGAAGCCAAATAGACAAACATGGAAACACCTGCTGTGCAGACAGGCACGTTTCCTACCAAAGGTGACTAAAATGTCCTATGGCAGGGTGTGAGCTTGGTCAGGACCATGCGCGCGCGCGCACACACACACACACGCGCACACACACACACACACACACACACACACACAAACTCGGCACAATCCTGACCAACTTTCCAGCACCAGGGCAAGGGCAATGCAGCTCCAAAGTAAGGGAACAAAGTAAAGTTCCCTTACCTTGAGGAGGCTTCCATGAGTACTACTCCATTGCAGGATGCAGGACATGTCCCATTGGCACATTTCAGTGCTGGAAAATTGGTTAAGATTTCATGCACATGCGTGCGCGCGCGCGCGCGCGCGCGCGCACGCACACACACACACACACACACACACACACACACACACACACACACACGGAGGGCTGGAGGTTCTTTCCCAGAGCACCATTTGGAAGCCAGAAAACACCACCACCATTCCCGAAATGGCAATTTGCAATGGGAGTGGCAATTTGCAGGAAGGACTACTTCAGCAACAAACCACAACTCCCAGACAGGGCAATTTCACAAACAGAATGTACTGCTGGCCAGAATTGTCCCTCTATAGTATGAATTTGTGTCCATGTCAAGTTTGGCCCTAGGTGATCTGGCCATCTGCTGTTTTCTTCTACTAGTCCCAAACATTAATAGGGATAATTGCTGGCCTTTGTACCCCAGCATGAATAGAGTATCCTTATAGAGTGCAAGCCTTTGCAGGTCTACTCAGAGGTAAGTCCCATTATAACCAGCAGGGTTTACTCCCAGATAAGCGTGGATCGGATTGTAGCCTCAGTATCTTCCGGCAATGCTGAATTACAATAGCTGACATTATTACAAGGCATACTTGGAGGACAGAATGCAAGTAATTCCTCTGAATGTCCTGGGACTTCCTAGTATGCTGCACTGGGAAGATCAGCACAATCGTTAACCAAAAACACTGTTGCACAACCTTCCCCAAGCAGCCCTGCAGAACTTTAAAGAGAAAGCATTTTCCCCATGCTGGGGCCAGGTCAAATTAGTCATAAAAATCATTTCACCTGAAACCAAACATTTAGCGAGTTGGAGAAAGAAAAGATGTTATCTATAGACTGCCCTTGGCTTAAACCCACCCCTGTCTCGGTGTTTTTTTTCCCCTCCCTTCGCACAAACTGTCATTGAAACGGCATCATGATGGGACAATCTGTGAATTTAACAAGTCAGAAATGGATTAAAAAGCACTTTATGACTTGTTAAAGAAATCCCCCTGTTCCTCGGAAGCATTTTTAGCATCTTATTAATGGCATTTGATCCAACTAACATATTGACTCGTCATTTGACTAGGAGATGAATCCTCCTTGATGGATCACAAAGGGAGTATAAATTCAAAGGAGGCATTTTTCCAAAATTCCCCTTTTTAAAATAAACCTTGAGCAGAATAATATACCTCCATCCATTTTTACTTTGTCCCACAAAAGAGTGTCCTGAGAGTACCTTGGCTTGAGTAGTAAATGATCTCTCTCTCTCTCTCTCTCTCTCTCTCTCTCTGCCTTCTGTCTTTGTAGAAAAAAATTGCTTGACAGTTTCTATCACATATCCTGAATTATTGGCAGAGGTATTTGAAAATGGTATTATTTATTTTACTCAGAAGTAAGTGTACAGTAAGCAGAGGCAGATCTACAGGGAGGGCAAAGCTCTAAGTGTTGCAAGAAGCCTTACCCTGTCATGTAAATCCCTCCTCTCCCTTGCTGCTGTAGCCAGTAAGCAACGCCAAGATGTTGCTTTTCCCTGTGAGGATTGGCTAGAACGGTGCAGGAGAGGAGTGATTTCCACTGCAAGGTAAGGCTTCTTGCCAAACTTAGAGCTTTGCCCTTCCTTAGATCTGCCTCTGGCAGTAAGGCTATAAACCAAACTTATGCACTGGAAACAAACACAGCAGTGGTTTTCAAACTCTGAGGGAGTTTGAAAGCCATTGTGTTTGTGGGGGAGAAGAGCAGACAGCAACGCAACCCCCAGGATTGCGCTGCTGCCTGGGGCAACAGGGGCTTCGATCTACTTACCAATCAAAGCGCTGTCATCCTGGGGGGTGTGGGGAGCCCTGTGGAGGCATGCAAAGGGCTCCCCAAGCCTCGAAAAAAAATGATCATGATGCATGTCCAGTGAGCACAGCCAGCCACAGTTGCAAATGGTGAGTGGGGGTGGCCAGGTGACTGCAGCCACTGCAGAAGCCCCAGTGCCAGTAAGAGGGTGTGAGGGGGTGAAATGGGGCATGGAACAGGACGGATAGGTGTCAAAGATGGGAAGAAGGTGGTTATTTGTTCCCATTTTTGACCTTGATTCACCTATCTGAGTGCAGTCAGACTTGCACCAGTAAAAATCCTGATGCAGGTCCATGAAGATCCATCAGAACAGCAAAGATTTCCTCTGAGGCAATGAAGCAAATGTTCCCTTACCTTGAGGAGGCTTCCCTGACTAACCCCCCCCCCCCAGAAGGAGGGCTTGCTTCATTAGCACAGCTGCATCTGCAGGTGGGGGTGGATAGTTCATCTGTGAGAGCAATCCTAATCTTGAGTTAGGCCGGAACAGTTATGCCAGCAAAGTTTGGCTGGCACAAGGGCCACCATAAAGCATGTTTGGACCACTCTCAGAGTCAGGGAGTTTGGTGTCCATCTGTGTTGCTGGCCTCTCTGACTCTGAGAGTGGTCCAAACATACTTTTCGGTGTCCATTTTGCCAGCCAAACCTTGCTGGCCTAACTATGCCAGTCTAACTCCAGGTTAGGATTGCACCCATAAGGTCATGATGTCCACCCATTTTCAGTGTCCCAGGCCCATCCAGTCAATAACGCTGCCTAGACTGGACTGTGCAATGCAGATCACAGTGTGTCATGAACACAAAGCAGGAAAGTATATGAAGGTAACTGCAGAGCAAATAATCCAGGTGATTTAAGTGAGCAAACCAATCCACATGCAAGCTAGGAAAAATATCCCAGAGTCCCAATCTGTCCCAAGAGGGAAATTACTTCATGATTACAATTCCAGTATGTGCACCCTAACCATGAGCAAATCCTAACCACCATGTCATACCCAGGGAATATTGTTGTATGCAACCACACACCACATCACATTCTACCTCTTTTTTTGGTTTCGGGGAGGCATGCTTGAGTTTGTGCATCCTGCTTGCATCTCCTCCTCCACCTGCCCAGGTGTTCAAAACCAGCTAGACAGGGAGGATCTTGACAGAAATCCTTATCTTGACTGATGGCGAGTGACTGGAAAGAAGATTCCAGTCCTCCAGATCTCTCCTCCAGAACTGCCAATGTGTCCTTCAGCAGTGGTGCTGGAGGAGGACAGAAGACCCCACCCTCCTCTCGCTCAGTCTACAAATAGAAGATGGGGCAGCAGCTGGGTGGAGCAGGCAGAGGGTGGTCACTGGGGGATTTCCACTAGTTTGCCACCTTTCCCAGCCTGCCTTCCAAAATTGGCGCTGCCTCAGGGGTGGGTCACTCCAATCCCTAAACAGAATTTGGGAGCAGCCAGTGGAGATGTTCTCATCTGATTGTTTCCAAAGCCATTTTTAAAGTGCTGCAAACTCTCCCTCCCCCCCCCAATGGGAAAAGATAGAGGAAGGATAAGAGAAAAGATAGAGGAGCAATCACCCCCATGAGGGAATCTCTGGATCAGAGGGTCTTCTGTGAGGATGGTCTTTCAAACTTTTCCTCTATTTCAGGAACTTCACATTCTCGAAAAGAGTTTGGGGAACAGCCAAGAGATATTCCACTCCAGTTAGTCCCAAAGCTCTTTTAAAGAGCAGCCCCTTGACCCAGCAGTGAGGGTCTTTCCTCTCCCAAATTTCAGGGGCTGCAGTCCCTTAACCAGTGCCTTAGAAGCAGCTAGCAGAAAATTCTCCTTTGTCAGCTTCCAACACTCTTTTAAAGGGAGCGTCCTCTCTGCAAAAAGAGGGTGAAAAAGACCACCTTTCTGCCTTACTCATTTTTTCCAGTGGGCAACTCAAAGCTTCTTTTCAAGCATCAGATTTGCTTGGGTTGGGAATTGAAGTTCTTTCCAGGTTGTTGTTGTTTTTTTTGGGGGGGGGAGGACTGTTTTGGTCCTTTTTGAGTGTTTCCAGTGAGAACATGGAGAAGCTTGCTCATTTCCACTATCTAACAGGACATGCCAATCGCCGCACTTGCCGTCACTTGCTTTGTGTGAGGGTTGATGGGTAGAGGCGCCAAACATCATACCGGTGTGCAGGTGATATCATATCAAAAAGTCTGGTGGAACTATGTATATCACCCTGAGCTCCTTGGAAGAAGCGCAGTATATTTATTTGAAGAATTTATATCCTGCCTTTCCCATCCCAAAGCAAATGGCCAAGGCAGCCTACATGGGCAAGCTAATCTAAAGCACTATTTTTCAATGGGGTTTTTACAAACACACGGTATTCTATGATTCACCAAATCCTCAGTCCCAGATGTAGCCTTCATTGTGTGGTTGTTCCCTTTGGCTGCGTGCTGGTGTGCTTCAGCATAAAAATGTCATAGATCAATGGTTCTCAAACATTTTAGACTGGGACCCCCTTTTTAGAATGGCACTCGTGTTGGGACCCACCGGAAGTGATGTCATTAACCTGGAAATGATGTCATGGTAGGAAGTGCTATCATCAAGCAGGAAGTGCTGTCATTGTAACATAATAAAATGACACTCCTGAAATGCAAATTGGCATTCATGATCTGCAGCAATTGTACAACTATGAAACATCCCTGACAGAAAGCAAGATGTGGACAAAATGCGATGTAAAAGCACTGAACTAAAAACATTTTTTTGAAAAACCCTAACTTGAAAATTCAAACTGTTAACGTAAGAAAATAAGAAGAGCCCTGCTGGATCAGGCCAAAGGCCCATCTAGTCCAGCTTCCTGTATCTCACAGCGGCCCACCAGGTGCCCCAGGGAGGCATGAGACAACAAGATGCTTGGATCCTGTTGCCACTCCCTTGCACCCGGTACTCTGAAGTAGCCCACCACCAATGTAAGGAGGTTGCACAATCCATCATTGCCTATAGCCCACGATGGACCTTTCCTCCAGAAATCCGTCCAATCCCCTCTTAAAGGCATCCAGACCAGATGCCATCACCACTTCCTGTGGCAAAGAGTTCCGCAGATTAACTACCCGCTGGTTAAAAAAGTACTTCCTTTTATCTGTTTTAACTCTCCCAACTGTCAGTTTTAGCGGATGCCCCCTGGTTCTGGTGTTTTGAGAGAGGGAAAAGAACATCCCTTTATCGACTCTATCCCTTCCGTGCATAATTTTGTATGTCTCAAAAGGATCACAAACGGAATTTTGTGAAAAAAGAATATAAGGAATAAATACTCACAAAAGGAATATAGCAAGAATAAAGCCTGCAGCTTCCAAGATGGCTACTCACAGCTCTCCATGACCCACCAAGTGGGTCCCACCCCCACAGTTTGAATAACATTGCCATAGATGAATTGACTGACTGACTGACTGACTGAATGAATGAATGAATGTTGCAAGCATGTTGCAGAGCATCACAGCAGTGACACATACAGGTTTGGTATGCAAGGATTCTGAAGCAGGATGTGGGTACCCGGGAAGCTAAACTTCTTCTTTAAATAAGAAGGACTCTTCTGGACCAACAGAAGCATTTGCATCTTCCTTGTCGAAGGATGGAATTGCAAGAATAGCAATTTCTGAATCATTCTATAATGCACGTTAATGAGACTGTACCAAGGGAGTGGGGGTGGGGGCTGCCTCTCTGCTGGAGCCTTGCAGGCAGCACAGATCATAGCCTCTATATTTACACAACATGGTCCGTTGGGAACCACTTCCATGATTAATATTCCTAAATGGCATTTTTTTTTTTGGTTCTTTCAGCACAACTGAAAGCATATGATCTGGCCATATGATTCATGCCAAGCCAAAATCTCGCAAACTGACAGTGTCAGGCATCTGGGTGGGAACACCACTTACCAAATAAAAGACACGTATTTCATAGAAAACACTGGCAACACAAAAAGTAACCTTCCAAATGTCTTGCAAATTCTGCCCCCCCCCTTTATGGATTAACGACCCTACACCGAAACGGGACACTTTGCTACTTAATCCTACCAGTGTTCCTGCAGCTCCCGCTCACACCAAAGCAGTGGCAACCTTTTCTTCTTCAGATCAAACAAGACCTAAAGTCTGGGAAGATTTAACAGCAGAATAAAAACAATACTTCCAGGGAGGGAGTGGAAGCAAATGGAAATGTTAACCATCTGCAGTTCTTACGTTGCCTCTGCTGGTTTTCTTCTTTTTATTTGACTTTTGTATCAGAAGCATTCAGCCTTCCCCCTCCCTTTCTTCTTGCTCCCAGCTTTTCAAACCATCCTACCCAATTAAGAGTAATAAAGCAAACTGATTCGGAGCTTCTGAGAATCATTTCTGAGAAAATAAATTGGGGAGAGTGAGCATGGATGTATACACTGGGGTTGCCTCTATAGGTGGAAGGATGCAGGCAGGATACAGAATGCGGGAACATAACCCCCACAACTCTTCGATTCCTTATTCCTGGTCTCATTCAGCATGGCATAACTCTTTACATACTGTCATTAGGATACATTTTTCGACTGACAGGTCCCTTAACCTACTGGGCCATTGGCTACAGCTCCCCATTGGGACTACAATCCTATACATTGTATAGGGGAGCAGGTTTTTTGTGAGCATTCCATAGCTTCCTAGGGAGCCATGGCTCATAGTTTGGGAACCACTGCATTAATGATTTCATACAAGCAAGTGCATGCTAAATGAAACATAGGAACAGAAATCTCAGAGCGCACTCCTAACCTGGAGTTAGGCCAGCACAGTTAGGCCAGCAAAGTTTGGCCAGCACAAGGGACACCATAAAGTATGTTTGGACCACTCTTGGAGTCAGAGAGGCCAGCACACAGACATGCGCCATCCTCCCTGACTCCTAGAGTGGTCGAACCGTGCTTTACAGTATCCCTTGTGCCAGCCAAACTTTGCTGGCCTAACTGTGCCGGCCTAACTCCAGGTTAGGACTGTGCTCTCAGTATCTGTTTCTATCAATACACTCGTTTCACAGATCATCTTATTGAAACGTCTTTATTTTCCCTCTAATTCTGTCCAGAATTTCAGCTCAAGAGGAATCTCTACATTCCTTTCTAATTTCACTCAAGGCAAAATGTGGTGGCAACTTACGTAGGTGCAGAACACTCCCCCACCCCCCAAAAATTGTTATCCTCACTGAAAATACATTTTACTCATCTGATGTTGTATTTGAAGAGGTAATGCCAAATTCACTTTGAAGGTCATTTTAGCTACAATTTCCACACAAATCTTCCTGATTGGGAAACCGATACATGAATCATTTTCTCAATGTATCCATCACAGGCAACCCAATCTTATAGAGGGCCTATATAGATCTCCCAAACTGCTTTTAAATCCTCTTATGGAATCATAACTGTTGCACTGCCATCATGTGCGTCAGAGCTGCCAGCGCAGAACGGGTGGAGGCGCCGTAAACCCACAAGAGATGGAGCCAATCCATGTCCGTGCAAGTAAGCTATTGGCGAAGACTGGTTGAGGTGGTTCAGGGGATATTTAGGGGACAATTAGGGCTGGGATCAGGGAGCATGGGAGGTGGGGAGGGACAGGAGATGTGGACTTGGCAATTCCAGAGCATGCCAGATTCTATTTCCCCAGCTTGACCCACCCCCTGCGTCTTAGACCTACGCCAGCAAAACAGGATAGGATGGGGGGCACCCACTAAAGATAAGGTGGCCTATGGGGAAGTAAGCAAAATATTTTTACTTACCTCTTTCAGGCTTGCTGGTTGCCGTCCACACAGTATGCAGTGTGCACTCCGTCAGCAAGGTAGGGGGTAGGATTGGGTCATAAGTAAACCAATAGGTTGTTTTAACCCCTGCTAACTGGGCAAGAGGCACTTTTCCAAGTGGTGTTCCTCTTATATTTAACAGGGGGAGAGTAATTGTCCCTCTTCACCCCAGCACAGTCTTTCTAGTGGCTGTTGCTGGTGGTCTGCCTTTTTTAAGATTGTGGGCCCTTTGGGACAGGAAGCCATTTAATGTTGTTATTATTATTATTACTATTTGCCTGTGAACTGCTTTGTGAACTTCGTGTTGAAAAGCGGTATATAAGTACCTGCTGATTGATGGATGGATGGATGGATGGATGGATGGATGGATGGATGGATTGAGCAGGACAATACCTCTAATTCCTCATTCAAAGCACAGGGTCTATGTAAGGCAGGAATACATCAAAAGATTTGCAGATTGGCACACCTGCACATTTAAAATTAAACATCAGGGCTTGCAGGTCAGAGGGAAACCACCCTGAAAAAATCCATTAACCTACAGCAGCGGTCTTTTTAAAGATAGGGGAATATCAGTGGTTTTGCTGCAACAAGGTAAAAAAGGAGATTTATTTAATGCTCCCCTATCTTTTTAACAGGTATCTGTGGATAACTGAAACAGTGGATACTGAATCAGTGGATACCGGGGCACACCTGCACAAGGCAGCAATATCATTGCATGAAGGGGTGGTGATGCAAAGACAATCATGAAGAAGCTCATCAATGATAGATACGCAACATTTTTTTTTTGAAAAGTTTGCAATGTATTTCCATAGCATTTTTCCCCACAAGTGCTGGGCAAAGCAGAGGGTGTTCTCACTAGGGTCACAGAAGCACAGCAGCCCCTTGGACTCAAAAGGACCGAACAACAGCAGGGAAGAGGCTGCCAAGCCAACTTATATTCATGCCCTTCATCAGAACTTTCAGCCAGTCCTGATCTTAGCTTTGTGGGACTGTCTTCTCTGTTTTTGAGATTATTAGCTGCTGGATTCTCTGTATGTGATCCAAAATTCAATATCTAGGAAGGTCATTCAAGCAGACACACTCTCACACATTCTTCCCAGTATAGGCAGTATAGATAGGAGTTTAGATGCCTGTATATTTCTATGGGCTTGACTTGGGCTATCAAATGCTCAGGAAGCAAACATCCATGGCCGGCAGGATGATGATGATTATTATTTTTATTTTTTATAATTTTTATTTATATTTATTTATTTATTTATTTATTTATTTATTTATTTTTTATCCCGCCTTTCTGCCCCATGGGAACCCAAGGCGGCTTACAACATTAAAACCATCACTTTAAAAAAACACAAGTATAACAATTAAAACAATGTTAAAAACAATATTAAAACAGTTAAAAATTTAAAACAAGCAAGCCCCGTAGATCCTTTAAAATATAAGATGAAGAATGTAAAATGCCAGCCAGCCTGTCAACAACTGAAGTCTTGTTTAAATAAAAAAGTCTTCAACCCCCCGCCAAAATATTGCCAAAGAGGGAGCAGTTCTTAATTCTAAGGGGAGGGTATTCCAAAGTTGTGGGGCCACCACCGAGAAGGCCCTCTTCCTGGCCGCCATCCCCCTCACCTCTCCTGGTGGCGGCACAGTCAGAAGGATTCATTTGAGTGGTGTACATGCTATGAATCCACAACACAGCATACTGCACAAACAACAGGGAATTGTGTTTTAGAATGTGTGCCTGCTTCTGCACTACATTATTAAGCATGATGAGCTCAGGAAAAACCAATATAGGTTTTTTGTATAGTTTTTTGGACTAGTTTTTTGTATAGTTTTTGGACAATATAGGTTTTTTTGGACTATAGAACTTTAGCTAAAGAAAGAAGTTTTTTTAAAAAAAAAAGTTAGAATGAGCTGAAATTATAGTGAGATTAACTTTCGCTTGTTAAAAGTGTCCCTATAAATGATTTAGGATGCTATGACAGAGGTAGATGAATTTATCAGACATCAGCTGCACTGTCCCCTCCTTGACATTCATTCAGAGTGAGGGCAAAGCTTCTTGGCCTCACTCTGAATTGGTTTTCTGACTCTGTTACGGCGCCAAATCCAATTGGCTACATGGCACTATTGTGAAGTCAATTGAGAATGAGGGTACAAAGCATGTCCATCTCTCTGAATTGCCTTTGATGTGTAGTCAAAAGACATGGTCTGGGCCCCTCATGACATGTAAGTGAGAGTGGCACAGCACAAGCTTCACAAAAGCAAGGCTAGTCCCAAATGACTGTGGAGATGCCTAGTGATTATATCATTGCTCAAGGCATTTGTGTCTATGCCCAGAAGGCTGTGCAGCCGGATGTGGGCATAGACACAAATGTCCAGAGCATTCCTGCAGCCAATCTGTTACAAAATGGAGCAGCTGTGAGACAGAACGATCCACGCCACTCGGGACAGGGAAAGGATTTCTGCTGCACAGCGGTCCACACTTTGGAGACCGCTGCCCTAGATGCCCCATGATGATGATCAGTGGTCCTTGGGAATTTCCCCTTTGTCAATGGGGGGACCAGGCACAGTGGCAACATGACTCTCTTGGCCATCTCAGGACAATACTGCCCCCAGGGCGTTCAGCTATCAACCTCAATGGGTGAGTCCTCTGACAGGTGGGCCGGTGCTCAAGCTGGCTGACTTCTGATGCCCTCCCTACTGTGGGGCTTTGCGGTGTCATGATATCCCCATACAGGCCATGTCATCCCCAGGAGACACATACGGCATAATTCTAACCCAGAGTTAGGCCGGCACAGTTAGGCCAGCAAAGTTTGGCAGGCACAAGGGACACCGTAAAGTATGTTTGGACCACTCTCCACACGCAGACGTGCGCCATTCTTCCTGACTCCGAGAGTGGTACAAACGTGCTTTACGGTGTCTCTTGTGCCAGCCAAAATTTGCTGGCCTAATTGTGCAGGCCTAACTCCAAGTTAGGATTGTGTTTATAGTCTCAGAGCCAGCAAAATGAAGCAGCCCACTTAAAAAGAAAAAGGGCACCCTTGCGCCGAAAGTGTTCAACATTTGAGCATTTGGGATAGCCTAAACTTCCTACTGAGCAAACCTCAAACTCATGTCACCGCAAACTCTCTCTGGAGAGAGAGGGTGTGTGTGCTTCTGCTGCTTGCAGATTTGTTGGCAATTTTATTTAACACGTAAGGAATGGTTGAGGAGAGTGCAGGCTGAAAAGACATGTTGTGCTTGGACTGAACTTCTTTCTGAGGCCTTTCTGGCCCAGTAGTCCGTTGCCTTCTAGCAAATCCAGTCCTGTGCTTCGTGATTTCCCCAGTCAACAGCTGAGGAACACTCTTTAGCCAATGCCTGGCGAGTTCTGAATCCCTGTATTCCAATGTTTCAAAAATATATCAGCACGTTGTCTTTCAGGCGTCCCATTTTCCAAAACGTCCAAATGCAATCCTCTGAAGTTTTGAATTGCGCAAAACTCAGCTGTCACAGCCTTTGGAGTGGAGCCAAACTGGAATTCCAAAGTTCCCCCTCAGCATTCTGAAGTCAACCTTTGTGGGATTCTGAATTGGTTTCAGAGTGACTTTAGTGGCTTCTACCCAGGACCAGCTGAAGCTGTCGGGCTGCATGAGGCAGCACATAGCTCTGTCATTGCTGCATGCTCTCCTTATCCCCTCTCCTTTTTCCGGCTCCTTCTTCTACATGGAATCTTCTTCTTCCTCTTGAATCAAAGCAGGCAATGGGAAACACGCCAGGACCACTCCCAAAGCACTCCACATCTCTTCCTTTGTTTAAAAAGCCTGTGTGGAGGAAAGTGCCATCTTGGTCTTCCCCCCACTGGTGTCTTTTAAAGCACCCAATGGCAAGAGGTGAGGGAGCAAGGCCGCTGTGCTCCGAGGACTGGAGTGCATTGACCTCACTCCATCCACTCTTTACACAAAGCAGGCAATGCAGGCGATGACCCCTGCTAACTGGGCAAGAGGCACTTTTTCAAGTGGTGCTCCTCTTATATTTAGCAGGGGGAGAGTAATTGTCCCTCTTCACCCCTGCACAGTTTGTCTAGTGGTTGTTGCTGATGGTGTTCTGCATTTTTTTTAGATTGTGAGCCCTTTGGGACAGGGAGCCATTTAAACCGCTTTGCGAACTTCATGTTGAAAAGCGGTATATAAGTACCTGTTTGATTGATTGATTGATTGATTGATTGATGCAGGGCGTGCTGGGATTGTGCCTACATTGTTTACTTTAGGGTGCAATCCTAAGGGCAATGCAGCTCCAAGGTAAGGGAACAATCATTCCCTTCCTTTGAGGGGGCCTCCGTGACTCCTACTCCGCTCCAGGATGCTGCCCAGGCCCCACTGGCACAGCTATGTCAGCGCTGGAAAGTTGGTTAGGATTGTGCCCATAATTAAAGAGCTGCATAGAAAAAGGGCTGGTAAAGAGGCCAGCCCCATCCAAGGTGGTGGAGTGGAAAGGCAGTGGTGGGCGTCTCCTCCTCATGGGCCCCAATCTACCTCCTGATGCGACTGGATTCATTTACATCATGGAGAGGCCGGGCCTGCTTATGCCAGACTGTTGTGCTCCTTTGCAGTTCATTAGCTGACTCTTGGCATTCGGATCCATCCCCCCAAAGAACTTGCTAAAGACTAGGAAGCAAAATCCAATAGTTGCTTGGTTTTATATGGACAGTGCCCATTCCTTGCCTTCTTGGCTGTTGCTCAGCTGCCCGATGGTATTTAATTTGGTGCAGTTTTTCAGCTGCAGCTCTGAGTTCTTGGCTCCCATCACTTGCTTTTTGGCTTGATTTGGCTTCCTAATGGTGCCTCTGAATTTCTGGTTTCCTCAATGCAGCTTTGTACCCAGACTGCTAACACTTGACGGAGATCCAGCTGACCACCTGGACCTAAACCCTGCCTCTGGATCCTGACAGTATCATGAATTTGCCTGTTCTGGTTCAAGATTACTTTTTTCATCTCGGCTGCGTATTCAGTCCTGCTCTTTGATGTTTCCAAGCCACTATTTCCTTTGCCGTCACTTTTATCTTTGTCCTGGCACTCTTCCTTGCAGCATCCTCTTCCCCAGATGGTCTCCATCTCCCCTTCAAAAGTGCCCAAAATATTCCAGTTTCCTCCTCTTGATCTTTGCACAGCAACTCACATCTTCATCGTGATGAGCTGGAGTTCCTATATATATTTTTTCCCCTCTCTGCCGTCCTGTGTCTTTATATGGTGCTCTCCAAAATTTGTTGGAAAGAGACAAAAGTATTGGTTCCTTGTGCTGTATGAGACACTCATCATACGGTATGTATAAGAAGCAAGTATAGACGAGGGCCAAGAAGAGTCAGTGTGAAGTTTGAATTTGGTTGCGACGTTTTGTCAGGAAGCCCAACTTCTTCACGGGAGGTCAGGTCCCCGTGGGCCTTGGTTCCCAGATGCACTGAGTCAGCCAAGCTCACATTCCACAGTGCCTGCACGAACCCTGCAGTGATCATTTGGCCATCTATGGGGCATATTAGGACTACGGTATTTGCTCCCATTGGTATTTTTAAATGGACACAACTTCAGTAAATTTCAATGGTTCTAAATTGTACCTTTGGAGCCTTTTCTTTTTCTAAAGATGTTACTTCTATGTCCAGCTGTATGTCAAAGCACTGAACCAGGAGTGCAAAATTGCCTTGCTGTAAACTCCAGAACGTAAAGAAAATGATATATACAGATCAATGCTTTCTTTTGATACACCAATGTGTAAATGAATAAGTGATTCCTGTGATAAACATTAAAGAAACAGCCAGTCAAATTGATATTAGGGATTATGAAACTAAGCTGAATGAAGGAGAGAGAGAGAGAGAGAGAGAGAGAGAGAGAGAGAGAGAGAGAGAG
>JAJKFI010000014.1:2321449-2338819 GCA_029204185.1 Lerista edwardsae
GAGAGAGAGAGAGAGAGAGAGAGAGAGAGAGAGAGAGAGAGAGAGAGAGGGCAGTCCTGAGCGCTCTTCAGCCTAGGAGTATTGCAAACATAAGACACATCTGTGATGATTCGGGAATCAGGGAGGCCAGTGCAAGGGCATGCACTAGCATCCCTGCTCCACTTCAGAATGTTTACTTCAGAATGCCAGGTGCAAGGGAGTGGCAACAGGATGCAAGCACTTTGTTGTCTATTGAACTCCCTTAGGCACCTGGTGGGCCACTGTGAGATACAGGAAGCTGGACTAGATGGGCCTTTGGCCTGATCCAGTGGGGCTCTTCTTATGTTCTTCCTTGGCCCATGGAAGTGAATTCACGCTAGTCAAGGGCGGCCAGCACGAGGGGGTTGGGGAAGGCAGGGGAGGGCGAATTGGGGTGGGGAAAGGTAGGGAAGGTGAGCCCATGGGCAGACTGGGAAGGCTTAGACTGGATTCAGCCTCCTATGCTTGGCCAGATTGGTTGTACATGGGCCACTTGGATTAGTGCCAGCTATTTCCGGAATGCAAAGCTGAGTAGCCCTATTGGGGTAGCTGTGGCACAACATGGGTAAGGGGAAATTCCTCTTATATTATGCTGGGTTAAATTCGGCAGGATCATGTCCTTTATTTCCAATTGGCAATAGCTCTTAAGCAACCTTCATCACGGCTTTGTTAGGCCAAGACTTGGTCCATCGCATCTAGCATACTGTCTCTGACAGTGATTAGCCACGAGCAATGCGAAGCTGATCGGCAATCCATGATGACCTTTCCCTTTGTCCCCAGCATCCAGTCACATATTGCTAGTGGGATTCCATGACAGTTACTTCTGAATACGCACATTTAGAAACCAACGGTTAAATGCAGCTGTTTTGTACCACTGATTCATTTCCACTCACTGATCAATTTCCTGCCTACTCTACAAATATGCAGGATTTAAACCTGAATGGTTTATAGAATGGAGGAAGTTATTTAGGAGAAAGTGTCAGACTAAAATGATTTTACCAAAGCCCCTACATGCACCCCCGACACAAGTTGGAGGGTGGTTTTTTTCTTCTTCTTTTCCCTGTGCAAATCTGGAATTTGAGGCATGACTTCAAAGTGAACAAAGCCATAACAAAGCTTCAGCTTTCAGCCTCAGTTGCCTTCAACTCTTTTACGGCAGTTCCCTCGGTGCTGTCACTTCAAAATCACAGCATAATGCAGCGCAGTGTTTTGCCGTGTTGGTAAAACAAAAGCTTTATTTGAATGAATATGTGTGAAAATGTGGCAAACAAAAACATCTCCACAGGCAATACCTGATTGGCTCGCAGGAAACCCACTTGAGTGTCATATCAGAGCTCAGCAAGCCATTTCCTGCCATATCACAGCATTGCTCACAACAAGGTGGGGGCAGAGGGGGAGTGTTTTTTGTTTGTTTGTTGAGCGCGTTTTGGAATGCTCTTTAGAAAACCCAATTACTTGGTTAGGAAGGCAGCGTGGAGTGTTGGACATTGGGAACCGTATTTCATTTTCATTTTTTCCCCCTCTCTTTCATTAAAAGGCTATTGCTCAAGTTGGCAGTTCTAAATCAGAAAGCATGCATGGTTGTTTTGTTCAGAAAACGGAACCCAGAACCACTGTATTTACTTTGACGTGGCCAAACCTGGCCAAAGAGTGTTTGTTCCAACAAGACGAGATTTTTAGGCTCTGTGTTGCGTTGACTGAGCATAGCAAATAGACTCAGAACTAAATGGGACATGATCTGTGGCACAGACAATGCAGAATCTGGTGCCTTTAAGAGCTTCATAGAAGGAGAATTTCAGCGGGTTCCGCTTCTTCATCAGAGCAGCACTGACATGCGGGGGAAGATACACCTGCTGTCATTTAAAATTTTCCTTCAATCTCAGCTGTCTTCAACAGTTCTAAAATGTTCATAACACATGCTGCAGTCACCTAAAAGAAACCTGTAAAAAACAAAAATACAACAGGTACAAGAGATATATAAGTTCCAATGTGTTTGGGGCAATTTATTCTTCATCAGCGGCTGTCCAAAAAGCAAGTGCTCACTGCTATTGCCATGAAATGACTAGCTCCAAAAGAAGCCACTTTGCCACAGAGGCAATAGGCATGAGCTCCTTTTTCTGACTGTCCTGATGAAGACAGCTATAAATGTGATGGGAGTTCTGTCACCTGGATTCAGAAATCTGTACCCTGTTCTGGTTGGATTTCTGCTTGTTTCAACTGTGTGGCACTGCCCTTTGGGTATGTTCTCAAACCAAACTGCAACTCCAATGCTGAATATTTTATTTATTTTTAAATGTGTAAAAAAAAAGGTAAAGGTTTCCCCACGACTGAATGGTCTAGTCCAGTGGTATTCAAACTTTTTAGACCAGGACCCACTTTTTAGAATGCAACTCGGGTTGGGACCCACTGGAAGTGATGTCATTAACCTGGAAGTGATGTCCTGGACGGAAGTGACATCGTCAAGCAGGAAGTGCTGTCATTGTGACATAATAAAAAGACACTCCTGAAATGCAAATTGGTATTCTTGGACTGCAGCAATTGTAAATTATGAAACATCCCTGACAGAAAGCAAAATTAGGACAAAATATGTAAAAGCCCTGAACTAAGAACATTTTGTTGTAAAAAAAACCCTCACTTGAAAATTCAAACACTCACAAAAGGAATATAACAAGAGTAAGGTCTACAATTTCCAAGATGGCTGCTCCCAGCTTTCCGCCCACCTGACATCAGGTCCTGATCCACCAAGTGGGTCCCAACCCACAGTTTGAATAACACTGGTCTAGTCATGACTGATTGTAGGGGGCAGTGCTCATCTCCGTTTCTAAGCCGAAGAGCCGGCATTGGTCCAAGGCATGACTATATGCTGTAGCGCACAGAACACCATTACCTTCCCACCGAAGTGGTACCTATTTATCTACTTTGTACATGCTTTCAAACTGCTGGGTTGGCAGGAGCTGGGACAAGCAACGGGAGCTCACTCTGTCGCGTAGTCTCGAACTGCCAACCTTTCGGTCAACAAGCTCAGCAGTTCTTTTTTCTTAACATTCAGGTGTCTAAGGTGGCTAACAATAAAATATTTCTTTAAAAAAAACTAAATCACTAAAATTGATAACATACAATGAAAATGAAAGGAAGGCACACTAAAGGGATAAAAAGGAGAAATCTCAGCAGCAGCAACCAAAGGGAAAAAGGTACATCAAACAGAAAGGTTTTCAACCCCACTAGAACATCTAACAGCTCTGGTTAGATGGAGTTCCAGAGCTGTGGCACCACCACAGAGAAGTCCCTTCCCCTTTGGCCACTGCCAGATGACCTCAGAAGATGTGTAGTGGACGGGTGGTCCTTCAGTCCTAAGCCATAAAGAGCTTTAAACCTTGAATTGTACGTATTCGGAAATAAATTGGAGTCACTGTAGCTATAGGAGCAGGAGCCGCACAAAGTCAAACTACCATACCCCCATCCACCCAGGCTGCCATGGTCTGCACTGATTGTAGTTTCTGGACAGTCCTTCAAGGGCAGCCCATGTAGAGTGCCTTACAGTCATCCAGCCTTGATGGCATAAATACATGAGCCACTGTGCGGAAGTCAGATGAGGCCACAGTTGACATAGCAACCTAGGCTGGGCAGGGGGCTCCTTGGCCATAGCCACCACCTGATTATCCAGGAGCACCAGGGAGGACATCCAAACAGCAAAGCTACTCCTGCATGCAGGAGGCAAGGAACATGCAAGGAACACCCACCCTCCAAAAAGCCAGCAGGTCAAGGAAAGAAAATCCAAACAGTGCCGGGCACAGCTCTCAAGCAAGGCCAACACGAACAGTCCAGTGACCCAAAAAAAAACAACAACCCTGTGCCCAACTCCCCCCCCCCAGTGGCATTCTTACAGGGAGAGAAAAATCCTTCACAGCCATTCATGGTTCTGCTGCGAATGGCTGTGAAGGCAAGGGGAAGGAGCTGCTTTACACAGAAGTTCAGGCTCCTGCACAACCTTGTGTTTTGCCCCCCTCTTGGAATGCCACTGTCTCTCCCAAGGAGTGAAGCAAGCATGCTCTCATGTCTTTCTTGAAGGGGCTGCTCTAAAACCACTATCCCCTTTCGGTCCTGTGACTTCATTGTCACGTTGCAGGGAATCCTGATTCACGTTTGCTTCAGGACGCAATCCTACCCAGCACCAGAATGCAAGGCCAGCCGGCCAGTGCCATATCCGACGCTGGATCGGGGAAGCTGGAGCCCCCCTACGGCAAGGGAACATTTGTTCCCTTACCATAGGGGAGGCTCTAGCCTCCCCCATGCACTCCTTGGGCGCTAAGGGCGCGCTTGGATTGTGCTGCCCGTCTTGCAGCAAGAAGAGATGTGCTTCCCCACCCCAACCCATTTCATTCATCTTCTTGGGAATCCTGTGATTTCCCCTCTGAATTTCTCTATTTTCTTCCCATAGGACCCCCAGAATTTGTGGGTCACTCTTGGAGAAATGTTCATAGCAATTCTAGTCTCTTAAATCCTTTTCTTTTCACACTTACCCTAAATGCTCTGGCCTCCAAAATATAATGTGTCAGTCATGATAATTAATCTTGCTTTATTTCCAGGGAAGGCAGCTTCATCAAAAAGTTAAACTACCAGCTCCGCATTGTGCTGCACCAAACCACTGTGTCTGCGTAACAGTTTAAGGTTTGTTTAAATGGTTCTTATCTTTGTTAATTTTCGGCAACCTTTATTTCACAATGTTGCGAAAAAGCCTCGAAAATCACGCAGAGCACAAGCCATCTAATAAGAATAAATGGGGGCAGGGGTTATAACAGATCATCAAACATGGATCTGAAATTAGAAAAGTGTAATGCGAATATATTTGTATGAAACCACGAGACTTTCGTTGTTAATTCAATTTCTGACTCATTAAACCCATTTAGAAAAATGTACAAAAGTAATTATTAAAAAGCAGCCATAGGAGGCATCGAGGAAGGCACAACAAATGGGCTGCCTGAAAATGAAAGAATAAAAGGAGGAATTTATAGCCCTCAATTAAGGCTTCCAATATGGTCCAGACTGGCATTGAGACTGTTGTGGAATTCAGAGCCAGGGCCCCTTTTCCCCCTGGCCAGTAGCAGGCAGTGAGGAAGAAGAGAGAGCAAAAATGGAGAGCCGCCCCATTGAGCAGCAACTGAGGAAAATGTGGTGCCCATCTTTATTCTAGTAATAATTTCTCTGAGGCAGTTGGAGCAGGAGTGACATAGGCAGCACCATCCCATGGCACTGTCCTCATGAGTCTATCCCTGAGTACGTTGAACCAGCCATTCATTAGTAGTGTCCCTGCATAGCACTACCTACAACACAATCTTTCTCTCTCGGGGACAGCCACCAGGGAGGATTCTTCCCCTCTGATTGGTGCTGAACTGTGGCAGCCATTTTACTGTGGCATTTTCACTGTGGCAGCGAAGTTGAAGGCATTTTTTCAAGTCATGTTCCTCTGGTATTTAGCAGGGGGAGAGGAATTGTCCACCCCAGCAGAGTGTCTTTTCTAGTGGCTGTTTCTGGTGGTGTGTGTGGTTTTTTTTTTAGATTAACACAAGAACATAAGAAGAGCCCCACTGGATCAGGCCAAAGGCCCATCTAGTCCAGATTCCTATATCTCACAGCGGCCCACCAGGCGGCTCAGGGAGCACACAAGACAACCAGATACCTGCATCTTGTTTCCACTTGCATACAGCATTCTGAGGTAGCCCACTTCTAACATACGGAGATTGCACCACTTATCATGACCACAATGGACTTTTCCTCCTTTGTGAGCCCTATTGGGACAGGGAGCCATTTAACTTGATTTTTTGCCCGTAAACCGCTTTGTGAACTTTGTGTTGAAAAGCAGTATATAAACACTGTTCGATTTATCTTCCTATCCACTGCTGCTCCTGCCCAAATGTAACCAAACGTTTCATAGGGGGAAAAATGTATTTGAAAATAGAATTAACATTTCTTCTGTGTCAAATCAGAAATAAAAAAGAGAGTTGTCTTGTATTTCTGAGGTCAGGGCTGGCTTTAGCGCAATTCTGCCGATTGGGTGCAATTGGGCCTGTGGAGGGCATGCTGCAGCAGAGAGTGGATTGCCCATAGCTGCAACTGGCAGTTTGCAGGGGTATAAGCCTCCAGGCAGAGGACAGCACGGCAAGCTGAGTTCCTTTGGGACCAGCCCATGCACCCATCCAGCCCTGGATGCATTTAATCAGAAATCAACCCCAGAAGCAGTAGGTGGTGAGATCATCATTCCACCACTACCTACGTCTGACTGCCACATTTTGTATGGGACACCATCAGCCTCAGGGCTCACCGCTGCCATCGCTCCTCCTGGAAAATTGGGGGGCCTGCGGGATGTGGGGGCCCTGCAAAGCTGCTCGGCATTGGGACTAGCCCTGTCGAGGGGGCAGTTTTTATTATGCTTAGATTTTAGGCATTTTGGGTCACATCCTCCATGTGTGGAAATGCCTCAAATGACTTGGGGATGAGATCCACTGATTAACCTCAGCTCTCTTGCACTGCTACCCATACCCATTGCAAGCTACTCCTGGGCCATATGGCCCAATCCCAAGGGGCCTTTGCCACAGCAGATCTTGCCATTGGCTGTCATAGGTCTGCAAATAGCTTGCCGCTGCTGAGAGTGTTGGAGCCACTGGCAAAAATGGCCAGTAGCTGCCCACACCTGCCACTGACAGATTCAGCTGCATGAGAGCAGGTAAGACGGTGGTGGGGTCATGGGTGGTTGGGGGAGGACCAGGGTAGGGAGCTAAGGGGGAGTGTCTTGGCTGCACTTTCATACAGGATCTTATTCCCCTTTCCGGCATGGACCCACCCTCTTCCACTCCTTGGCTTATACCAGTAATACAGCTGGCATGGATCTGAGGAGACCCATCGGTCTCCAGGAGGAAAGTAAAAGCTACTGGCCATATGATCACACAGACCCCCACTGCTTGCTATGCACATTTTGTTGGTGTGGCTCCATGGTGGGTGAGGGTTAGGATTGGGCTGATAATGGCAAGGACTATGCATGATGCACATTATCCAGTATCCCCTGGATACATACAGGGAGCAATCCTAACCTGGAGTTAGGCCAGCAAAATTTGGCTGGCACAAGGGCCACTGTAAAACATGTTTGGATCATTCTTGGAGTCTGGGAGGATGGCTCACATCTGTGTGCTGTGCTGTCTGACTCCGTGAGTGGTCCAAACATACTGTACGTGTCCCTAGAGCCAGCCAAACTTTGCTGGGCTAACTGTGCCAGCCTAACTCTGGCACAGTCAGGATTGCACTCTCAATGTAATACATGATAGTGCCTTGCTATAACCTGGCATATACCTTGCTATACTAATCACAAATAAAAAAAACAAAGTATGATTGGAACAGGCTGGTGTGTGCGTAAGAAAGACACACACACACACACACACACACACACACACACACACACACACACACAGAGAGAGAGAGAGAGAGAGAGAGAGAGAGAGAGAGAGATGTAATAATTGCAGAGCACATTAAAAACAGATGAATATTTAGATGGAAGAACAGGAAAAATACAATCATGGAAGAAGATAAGAGACTATATTTGGCATTAAGATTGGAGCAATTTCTGAATACCTCTTTCCTCTCGAGAACTGACATGTATTTACAGTAGTTAGTGTGAAGCACTTTAAAATACTAGTTTTTAAATACATTTCACAGAATTCTATGAGACGGTAACACTTGTGACTTGAATTTGGAATGATGATGCAGTGAGAGCAGGACCATCAAGTAAGGAGGTGTATGTATCATGCTGAGCACCTGTCTTTGGAAATTGCGATACGAATAGTGAAGTGTCTTTGGTGGCAGATCGATGGCCTGCAGCAGTGTGTGATTTGAATCAAACTGTCTGGAACACTTAGGGTGCAATCCTAAACTGGAGTTAGGCCGGCATAAGCTAAGCCAGCAAAGTTTGGCTGGCACAAGGAACACCGTAAAGTATGTTTAAACCACTCTCGGAGTCAGAGAGGCCAGCACACAGACGTGAGCCATCCTCCCTGATTCCAAGAGTGATCCAAAAGCATTTTACAGTGTCCCTTGTGCTGGACAAACTTTGCTGGCCTAGCTGTGCCGGCCTAACTCCAGTTTAGGATTGTGTTCTTATTCACAATGTTTCAATATGCCCCAGTACCCAGAGCGCGCGCACACACACACACACACACACACACACTATTAGAGCGAAACCCTTGTTATATTTAGTTTCTCCATACTATGTATTAATTTTTGTGTTGGTCTATGACTGTAATAAAGAATCTATCACTCACACACACACACACACACACAGAGAGAGAGAGAGAGAGAGAGACATACACACATGGATACTGGAAACCATGGATACCGCAGATGCCCCAATATGTTTCCACAGGCTTTCAACCGTTACCTTGCTAAAATAATCTTAAAATAAAATAATTTTTAATATAAATCAAATAATAATCACCATAAACTCGCTGGTTTATCACTCCTTGAAGGCTGATTCCCAGCAACCGCAACACTTAAAAAAACTCAAAGGAGGTCAACAGGAAACAAAGACTTCCTGTTGACCTTCTTCAAGTTTTTCAAGTGTTCCGGCTGCCAGGAGCCTGCAAGGAATTATAAACTGGTCGACTTATAGCGATCTGTTGAAGGAAGATTATTTTAGTGTGGTAAGGATTGAAAACCTGTTAATGGGCATGGGGGTGCATGGGGGCATGGCCCCCTGCATCCACGGATATCTGAAACTGCGGATACAGGATCCACAGCTACAGCTCCCCCTGTATTTTTCCAATCTCATAATTCAAAATTTTGAATGAGAAACTGCAAAATAAAAATTTGAATGCGCAAATTGAAACATTCTGTGCTCAAAACTTGAATTAGTTAGACTTGATGGCAACACTTAATTGTTTGGGCTTTGGCAGGCTTTAAGCTGTCGAGTACTAATTACAATTGTACGTTACCTATCAAATGCTGTCAGACACTAAATACCTTTGCATATTATCTAAGCAGTGCAATAAAATAGCAATCAACTGTCAAATCATATTACTATATAAAATGGCAAACCTGGGGGTCCTGTTTGTATTAGTAGGACAGTAAATGGAGCGAAACACAGACAAGATAGTGGTTTTTCCCTATTTGGGGATTTGCCAGATTCACAGCACAATCCTATCCTGGAGTTAGGTTGGCACAAATCCCTTGTGCCCAGGAGCGTCACTAACACACCTTAAAGCACATTTGCACCACTCTCAGAATCAGGGAGGCCTGTTCTGATTCTGTTCTGATGGACATGCGCCATCCTCCCTGACTCTGAAAGGGGTCCAAATGTGCTTTATGGTGTGTTTGTGATGGGACTTGTGCCAGCCTAACCCCAGATTAGGATTGCTCCCATAGTGATATAAAATGAAGAACACTGCTTCAAGACAGCCATATAGTGACATTGCCCTCCAAGAAAGAGAAACTTTCTTCCTCTGCCATGGAGTAATTTTTTTTATACTTCCACAGTTAAAACTGAGCACTTTTAACTGGAGGGGGCACAAAAGTAGTGGACTGACAACTAGAATGACAGACCATTCTGACATGATTGAAGTTACAGATGTGTGCCATCCCTTTATCAAGGTGCAATTTGTGGTATCCTCCAATTTATGAATCACCTCTTAAACTCATATAGATTGAAGCCTGTTCCATGGAATCCAGTGAAAATTCCTTCCAAGTAAGCACCCTAAGATTGTAGTCATAGAAAAAAAAATAATAACTGAAAATAAACGAAGGAAGTTATCATTCAGTTTATTAATCAAAGTTTACCTGCCTCATTTTAAATGGAGACAAATTAAGCAGGCTACGAAGGTACTCATAAAACATCTGCTAACAAAATCAGGAGTAATGATAAACAAACTTGAGTTCCCTTTGTGGTTGATTTTTCATCCAGCTGCATTTAATTATAAAAGAGCTATCAAAGAAGGCTCCCCATTAGCAGTTAATTCAGAATGACTTCAGAGGAAAATCCCAGAGCTTCCAATGCTATCTCTCCAACAGCTTTCAGATCTCGGGAAGCAGATGAGAAGAACTGTGACAGACCAGTTCTATAGCGATCAGCCCTCACTTCTATTCTAATCCATGGCATGAAACTTGCGATACTTTATCGCACAGGCCTTGTGAGCGTGTTTTCTCATGAACCCCTCAGGTACATACATTAGGACTGAATTATTGACAGGGTTGCTACAGTCCCATAACTGAATGCACTTGTTTCTTTTTCATCTTCTGCTTGTGCACACTCTCACCTATACTTTTTGAGGAACAGCAGCAGGGAGGTGAGATCAGTGGCGTAGCTACCTATGGGGTGGGGGCGCAGTGCCCCAGGTGCCATCTTCCACTGAACCCCAAATTGAACTGAACACCAGTTCAGTTCATTGAACACCACTGAACCCCAAATTCCAAAAATCATGAGTTTACGGCATAATAAGGTTGTGCTGTATACCATTGGATGCGGAATTCCACCCAGAATTCAATGGGGGAAAAACCAGAGTGTACTATCTCTATTCTGTCAAATGTTATGCCCCCAAAAAGTAAAAACTGAAAATGAAACTTCTTTTGAACAAATTGCGATTTTCAAAATTGCAGTTTTAAGGAATAATACCATCATGCTATATACCGTTGGATGTGGAATTTCACCTGGAACTCAATGGGAAAAAAACCAGAGTGTAATATCTCTATTCTAGCAAAAGTTATGGCCAAGAAAGTAAAAACCAAAAATGTGAATAAATAAATAAATAATTTTGCCATGGGTGTGTGTGTAAAAAAATTCAAGTGGCCCCGGGTGCAAAATGCCCTGGCTATACCACTGGGTGAGATGAGATTTGAGCTATTATTACAGTCTTGGCTTCTGCTATCACTGTGCCCTGTCCAGAGAAGGGTGATGAGATGCCCTGTCCCGAGAAGGGTTCTTCTCTGCCTCTGTGTCCTCTCTCATCTCACTGAATTCAGTCATTCCCAAGTTATGAGAGTTCCAGGAAGTATCCCCCCAGATCCAAAAACGCCCGTGAATTTCACTCAACAGTCTTCCTGCACCCTTTGTGACTCTACACTGCTTCATCTGTTCTGACAGAAGCTCATATGCTGTGCATATGGATCCTGATGTCTTTTTTTGCAGAGTTACACTTTCAGAAGGAGTTTCTCCACCATCCCCAAAATGTTATTTAAACATGCTCTCTCTGAAACATTTGGGGGTTGGCCTGAAAGTTTTCACAAGGAAAAATGTCAACAGTAGGAGCACATCTTTTTCCCCCCCCTAGATCGTATTTCAAGTAGGGATGTGAAACCTCCTCTCCAATTGAATTGTACTTGGGCAACTAATGATGAGCTTCTTCTACAAATGACTAAAAAAGTAGCCTTTTAAAGGGGTAAATTAATTAAATTAGTTAAATTTAATCTGGAGTTCTAAAGTTTTGGCACACTTCACCGGTGTCATACATTTTTAAAACTCTCACATTTTGGCCCATAAGAACTTTTAACAGGGCCCTTTGTTCCTAATATGCAAAAGGGTCTGCTTGGAGCCTCATGTATTACCCCTACCAGGTTGAATTTAAGATCAAGATGTAGCATTTAAATTGACACATGGGGAAAGGTAACATTAGCTGAGAAGCATCTGGTTCACTTTGGGGGTCAGTTGGTTCGTTGCTAGGGGGCGTGATGTGAATGTTGTCTGCCCTCCCTCTGAGAAGAGACAGAAGTTCTTAGCAAGCATGCAGAGCCCATGAAAAACAAGGACCAATAAAATAGTCGATTGTAGAGTTGGGAAAAAAAGTGCACTCAGAAGGGCTCACAAAGCAGAACAAAATGCATAGGTCTGTGTGTGCTAATGTTGGAAGTCTCGACGTCAAAACTAAATATTAAAAGAAGAGGTGGATAGAATGGGAATTTCAGAACCCTGATCATCCATGGAATACAGTTATTCCTAGATATAAAAATCTATAGGAAGAGCAGGCTAGATATCTCTAGCCATCGAGTTGCTCTATATGTCAGACTAGGCTTTGAGTGCAATAAATGACAAACCTCAGAAGGAACAAATTCAGTCATAGAATCGCTGTGAGTAGACATACCATACCAAAAAAGTAGCATAGTACTGGGTATGTACTAATGCCAAAACTCTGTTGATGATCGAGTCCGGGAGAAAGAAATCATTCCAAAGAGAAAATGTTGTGATAATGGGTGACTTCAATTAGCCTCACATCGACTGGGAAAAAAAAATGCACATTCAGATCAGGACAGAAGACAAAATTTCTAGATACAATAAATGATTGTGTTTTAGTACAGTTAGTCATGGAGCTGACAAGGGGAGGGGGGGCGACCCTGATTTAATATTTAGCGGTGCCCAGACTCTGGTTAGAGACGTAAGCATTTTGAAGCAACGAGGGAAGAGCAGGAGCAAACTGAACAGGCATGTGAATGGAAAATTTGCCGCCCCCCCCAATCCACCAGAGGTGCATTTAGTGCATGAAGTTGGGGTTGAGAAAAAAGGGGGCGATTACTTGAAAAAGGAATTGAAGTGGTGAAATCCCAACAGGAAGTGAGGAGTTAATTAAAACCAGTATAAGAGAGATTCAGATAGAATGTATACTATAGATTAGAATGCATACCATAGATTGCCGTATGTATATGATTCAAAGGGGATGGCAGCACTGAACAGAATCAACGAAACAGACAAGGCAAGGTTTCCTTTTAACAATGAAGGTCTTGGGGAATGAAGGTCATATAAGGACCTGGCTTAAGACGAACATTAGCTCTGGCAAGGAAAAAAAGAGTAAGGTGTTGACAGTAGCGTAGCTACAGGGGCTGGCGCAGGAAGTATTGCGGGCTCCACAGTGCTCCATGTAGTTGGCCCCTCCCACTTGCCATTGGAGCCATTCTGGGCAGTGGCAGCAATGGCGAAGAGGAGGGGCCGCTTACACAGTGTGCTGCAGCGCCTGCAATACCACGCTACTCCCTCTGTAGTGACATTACTGGGTGATAATGATAATCAATCAATCAACAGGTACTTATATACAGTGGTGTCATTCAAATGATTTAGGAACAGGAACTCACTTTTGATTGGCACTTGTCGGGAACCCGGAACCAGCCACGGAGCCCGTTAGGATCCGGAACGCCCGTTCTGGTCCATTCCCCTTGAATGACATCACTGCCTTTGCCCCCCTAGGAATCCGGAGTCGCTCCCTTTAACCCTCTGAGTGCCGGCCAACCAAGAAGAAAAGCTCTTTGCAGAGGAATTGGGGGGGGGGAGGGAGAGTGAAGTGGGCGGAGTCAGCCCTAACTTTAACTAGTGGAACTGAGTTCCCCCGTGTTCCCCCTGCATGACATCACTGCTTTTATACCACTTTTCAGCACGAAGTTCACAAAGTGGTTTACAGGCAAATACTGTAGTAATAATAATAAAGTTAAATGGCTCCCTGTCCCAAAGGGCTCACAATCTAAAAAAAAGGCAGACCACCAGCAACAGCTACTAGCAAGACTGCGCAGGGATGAAGAGGGACAATTGCTCTCCTCCTGCTAAATATAAGAGGAGCACCACTTGGAAAAGTGCCTCTTGCCCAGTTAGCAGGGGTGAGAAAGCAAGAAACTAGTTTCAGTAAGGAATACAGCTGAGCAGTAAACTACAAAAGGTTTCAAAAGAAATAGCCAGCATTTTACATACATCAGGAAAAAGGAAACCAGCCAGGGAGGTGGGAGGATCTTTAGAAAACAAAGGTGTGAAAGAAACGTTGAGTGAAAAGAGGGGAAATTGCAGAGCCCCCCGCCCCCCCTAATTTTCTACATTGCTCTTCTGTGGGAGATGCTGGATACATCCCAATGTATGATTATTGGTTCGGAGAATGGCTTCTGAGGAAAGGCTTCTGAGGAACGGCTATGTCAATTAAAGTGGACAAGGGATGAAGTTTTAGAATTCGGTGACAAATTGGGAATTAACTCTCAACCGGATTGTATACATTCAACAGCTCTTAAATGTGAAATGGTGAAATGTTCACAGTGGGAGAACAAAAATGTCAGGCCACTGAGAGCACAATCCTAACCTGGAGTTAGGCTGGGACAAGTTCAGCCAGCAAAGTTTGGCCGGCACAAGGAGCACCGTAAAGTATGACTCCACTCTCGGAGTCAACAAGGCCAGCACAAAGATGTGCACCATCTTCCCTGACTCCAAGAATGGTCCAAACGCTCTTTACGGTGGCCCTTGTGCTGGCCAAACTTTGCTGGCCTATCTTGTGCCGGCCTAACTCCAGGTTCGGATTTCTCCCTAAATGGAACCCAGGGCTGGCCCCAGAACCAGTGGGGCCCAATGCAGGGCACTTGTGCGGATGCCACCCTGCCCGCAGCTCTCCATTCACCAGGCAGCTGCAGCAACTGCAACCGCTGCAAGCCAGATACTTGTGGTGCCACATGCTAAGCGTGGCACCAAGAAAGAGTTGGTAGTGACGCCAACTACTTCTGAGAGGCCCATTTCAAGTCAAACAGTCCCAGGGGAGGGAGGACAAGCCCACAAGAGCCAACATTCCACTCGCCACACCACCCTCCTGGGCTGCCAGATGCTAGCAATTCACCCACTGCCCCAGTGTGCCCTCCCCAGAGTGCAGGGCTCTGCTTCGCGACACAGGCCATACTGCCCTAAGGCCAGCCCTGATGGAAACTCCATATTCAAAGGCTGTATTTTGTGAAGGTCAGCGGCTAATAACATACAATAAGGGAGGGTCCTAGCCTGTCTGCTGCTCCTAGAGGCATCTGGCTGGCCACTGCTGAGAACAGGACTAGATGAACTCAGCATGGTTCTTCGTATGTCCTTAGATGCTTACGCTAGATAACCAAGCTTATGTGGAATTTTCCTATTTGGGGATTCCAGAAGACCCAGCTTGATACCATTATTGCATCCATATGGTGCTAAATTGGTCTTAAAGTGAATGGCGCTGATGAGTCTCTTCCTATATATAAAGATAGAATATTGTATATAATGTACCTGCTCTACAGATAAAGGAAGGGAATGATAACATGGTCTTCCTTTCTTTTTTATTTATATAAACATCTATCCAGATCTATTTATGGGGAGGTGCACATATGGCATTCATTTTTCCCTTGGATCATGGATCAAACGATGTTGTCAATATCTATGGTTCTCTTTATGACAAGATCTGCACTGGTTTCAACGCATCCTCTCCACTAGCTGTCTCCACATCGAGTATTACTCTGTGCAAGTTGATGTATGGATGCAGCATGACCCTAATAGGGAATCTGCAACCACAAATGCAAGGATGGGCCCTCACATGCAACCAACGTTACTTTATTGCCTGGTTGGATAGAAATATTTAAGTATAGAAATACAATCTTTGAAAATATTTTTTTAAAACTTAGTACCAGTACGTTAGAATCCTACTAATGCTAAGCCTGCAATTGTATGTACAATTACTAGGGGTTGTTGCTGCTGTTGTTGTTGTTGCTGTTGTTGTTGTTGTTGTTGTTGTTGTTGTTGTTGAAAATGCTTTTTGGGCATTAACAACCACCTTTCGGTGCTTAAAATTTCTGAACAGAAACACAAAACACTGCATTTTGGTGTTTAAGATATTTTCCAGAAATTAAAATAGATGACTTTTCCGATTAGAAATAATACTGTAGCTGCATCTGCTGACACTATATCACCTGTATCATCTACCTAGTACACGTTTAAAGCATTTAAAATGAATAGAAATGAGAACTTGAGAATGTAGAATAAAAACACATAACACCGCAATTTGCTATTTAAATCAAGAAATTTTGGAAAAAATATCACCCAAAAAACACACCCCTAACAATTACCTAGAAGTGAGCCCCACAGAACTCAATGTGATTTAGAGCCCAACCCTATCCTTTCCCAGCATGTAGCAGCACCCAAAAGGACTGAGCTATATGCCACGGTGGGCAGGGCAGATCAGGAGGCCAGAAGAGGAAAGGACAAATATTATTCTCTTACCTCTCTGTAAAAGACTCATGATCGCTAATGGGTCTTTGACCTGCCTCTGTCTCTTGGTCTCTGTCTGTCTGTCTGTCTGTCTGTCACACATGATTATTTATATTCTATCCTACTTGAAGAATGCAGGGCAACCATCGTTTGAATCAATTCAAAGGATTGCAGTGTCATTTAAACCTACTTCCCTTCCTTTGTTTTCCATTTTAATAACTCCAGTGATCATAGACAACAAACTAAGAGGATTGGGCCAATTTGAAACTCCCACCACCACTCTCGGTACAAATGCCTCTTTTTCTGTCGCAAAGTGACGAAAAATCATTTCTACAAATTCTGAGAATGAGGGTGCAATCCTAACCCACTTTCCAGCACTGAGATAGCTGTGCCAATGTGGCATGTGCTCAGTGGTGTCATTCAAATGATTTAGGAACAGGAACTCACTTTTGATTGGCACTTGTCGGGAACCCGGAACCAGCCACAGAGCCCGTTAGGATCCGGAACGCCCGTTCTGGTCCGTTCCCCCTGAATGACATCACTGCATGTGCTGCATCCTGCAGTGGAGTAGTGGTCACTTTCTCGAAGTATGGGAATGTTTGTTTCCTCATCTCAGAGCTGCATTGCCCTTACCCCAGTGCTGGCAAGTGGGTTAGGATTGCGCCCTGAATCAATGTAAACACAATGGAAGCCAGTTGTGGTGGAGGTAGCAACTGGCTGCCAGCAACTTCACCAACTGTTGCAACTGTTGTTAGTAGGGCCACTTCCAAAAACTGGAAATGCCCTTTTGATACCTCCAGGAGGTGCCCTGGAGAGGTGATATGTGGTCTCTCTGGGCCTCAGAAAGACCCAAAAGGTGAGTGCCCAGAACAGCAGTGAGCACCCAGACCCACGGTTCTGCTTATTTGCAGGTTTCAGCGTCTATGGGGGTTCTGGGAATGGAACCCCTGTGGATGCTGCGGACCAACTGTATTTGACAAGGCTAGAGTAGATTACCCCTAAGGCAGAGGCAGATTTAAGGGAGGGCAAAGCTCTAAGTGTTGCAAGAAGCCTTACCCTGTCATGTAAATCCCTTGCTGCTGTAGCCAGTAAGCAACGCCAAGATGTTGCTTTTTCCTGTGAGGATTGGCTAAAACGGTGCAGGAGAGGAATGATTTCCACTGCGAGGTAAGGCTTCTTGCAAAACGTAAAGATGTGCCCTCCCTTAGATCTGCCTCTGCCCTAAGGCACAGGGTCCAGTTGGGAGGAATTGTTCCAATTGGCCTAAAGTTGGCTTGGTTCTTACAACGTTTTTTATAAATGACAAACATATGTATATTTACACACACACACACACACACACACACACACACACACACACACACACA
>JAJKFI010000014.1:2338829-2350084 GCA_029204185.1 Lerista edwardsae
ACACACACACACACACACACACACACACACACACACACACACACACACATTTCACTGTGAAATATCTTTAAATGGTAGACAGCCCATCCAAAGCATGTAATGAGTGGACGGGCAGATCTGGTGACTGAACCAGTGTTTTACTTGCTGGTCGACTTGCTGGTATGTGCCTGAGACAAATTTCAAACTTTCACACAGAGCATGAAGGACAGCTCAACTAACTAGCCCAAGGCTGTAGCCAGAATGGGACCAGAATGGTGTACCACCCAACCTAGAGGTGCTCCAATCCCTTTTGAATCAAGCATGAAAGGCTTGATTTTAGAACACAGCAACGGTAGTGATCACGATCACAGTACCGATTTCCCATTCAATCCATGTATTTGAAACCCCACCTAGACATGTGACTGCCCCATCTAGCAAGGACAGCTGCCTACATCCTGAAATATCCCTAAACTTGGCACCCATCCAATACATCCTATAAAAAAAAATGATCCCATCCATCCCGAGTACAAGCGCCACTTTTTATTCCAAAACCACACAACGCAAACTTCCGCCATATCTCCAAACAGCATCCCTTCAGAATTCCTTCCCTATAGGAGGAAGTAACTAAACCAGTCTTTAGCCTTCCCTAACCCACAGCAGACACAGCCCACCCGCACACAATCCCGAAGATTTTTGCTTTGGAGAAAGCTTCTTTGAAATATGTATTCCTCTGTCTTCAGAAGTTCCCACTTTGAGAGGAGTTACTTCCTGTCTAAACACCCTGTTCCTTTGAAGAGGGGGAAAAGGGATGAAAGGCACAAAAGTGTAAGTTAACTCTTAAGCATGTCACAATATCAAGCTGCTCCTGAATATCAGCTGTGAGTTCCCAGTTCGACGCTCGCACCGTTCATTGGAAAAAACTGCTATTGATTCCCATGATTTTTATAAAGAGATAGCATTTCACGTTAATTAATAAGTACAGTGTGTACTTTATGTGTCAAAACAGAGTTCAACTTTAATTAAATGTTTGTAAAATTGTTGGAAATTCTGAGAGTAGGCACTAGAGAGCAGTAAGGTGAGGGTGTCGATTATTAGAATCCTTCGAGAGCTCTTGCAGGCTCCTTATCATGGCTCCGCTCTCCTTCCCATAAATGACTGAAGCACTTTCTTCCTCTTTCTGAAACAAAGTGTGCCCTCTTGACATGCTCGAACCATTAAAGAGGCAGTGTTTACAAGCACCTGACAGCATTTTCACGAGTTGACATTGACTTTTAATCAACAGAGCGGAAACGGAACGAGCCGGTTGGATGTTGTGCTTAAAAGGGATATTAGAAGTGCACAAAAAGTGCTTTGATTGTGTGTCTACAAAGATGTATAATTAAAAAGTATAAATCAAAGGTTGGTTATTTTGCACTTGACTTTCGTTATTTCAAACACACTTGTGGCTCTGTTGTGCGCATTGCTAAACATGCAGTGCTGTGTTTAGAATTAAATTTGCCGTAAGCAATTTTAGATTTTAATGAAAATAATAATAGTTTGAATAATATGAAGTGCGACTCAAGTATAACCCCTGATGCTTCTTCCCCAGAATTAGCAGTAATATAAATTATCATGATTTATTGGAGCTATTCTTATATTCATGCGTTTATAGCGAATCCTGGTTAGTGTTGGAGATTCTTAACTTACTTTAAAAAAGGGCCCAACCCACCAACATTTCAGTGATATTTTTAACTACTTACGTTAATTCTACTACAATAATACTGTGATTTGTATGTAGTGTGGAAAGTGACTTTGTGAAGATGTGTTGTGCTTGCATTCTGACAGCCTGCTTTATTTTATATTATATAATGGATGAATAAGTTTCTGTTTTTTTAAAAAAATAATAATTCTAGCATTATTCCTTCCTATTAATGCCATTGATTCTACTTACTGTTTCTTAACTGTGTACAGAAATATATATACACACATATACCTGACTGTATGCATTAATTACATTTTGTATTCAGAGAAATTTCTCAGGAAGTGAGGTCCTGCCTTTTTTGGAAGTATATTGCAGATCTGAAAGCAAATCCTGATCCTGAAATAAAAATCCTGGTGCAGCAGGCTCCTCAGTTCCTTTTTGTACAGGTTTCTTGACTCCTCTAGTACAAGCATCTGTCTTTTATCTCTCACTGGGGCATCTTCTCATCAAAATTCAGTCAGTATGTTATCCACGTCAAACATAGAGCACGAGGTCTCAGTTCTAAGTAGAATGGATTTCAAGTTCCATCAGGTATAAAAAGCGCCTGACTCTCCCTCCTCTTTAGTTCATTTTTGTATCTGTCCATTGGGTCATGAACTCAAGTCCCTCACCCGGACAATGGCCTTTTTTCAGCTTGTGTAATATGAACAACTGTTTCTTAATTGCAGAATTAAAGTTGAGGAAGACTTGAGCCAATCCATAATTTTATGAGGAAGACCTGAGCCAAGTCATAGTTTATGGGGAAGTCCTGAGCCAATCCATTGCTTCTTCAGACGACCAGGAAATACACCATATTCATTCCTACAAAACATGCCATCCCTATACACTGAATAGGCATGGACTCTGCCAGCTAAGGGCCCAATTCTATCCAGGTTTCCAGCATAGATGTAGCTGCAATTCACCACTGAGGTAAGGGAACAAACATTCCCTTCCCTTGAGGAGACTTCAGTGACTCCCTGCCCCCACTGCAGGGTGCAGTACACACCCCCATTGCCATGGCAACATCAGTGCTGGAAGGTTGGATAGGGTTGGGCCCTAAGTCATCATTATTTTCTTCACCAGTGGTGTTCAAAGTCCTACTTGAACACTGAAGCCATTATAAGTGTTTTAGGGTGGATACCGGGGCGGGGGGGGGATTGCCCTCATGGCGATAGCAGCACTCCGGGGACGCAAGGGCATGACAACATACCTGGGGGCTGTGTGGAGCCTTCCAGAGGGTCCTGGAGGCTCGGAGCCCTCTGCCCAACCCTCCTCTTGCTGCCGTGAACTCTGTTTTGTTGTCAGAGCTCACTTCCAGCTTCCAGTGAACTTCCAGGACCCTCTGGCAGGTTTCATGCAGCCCCCATGTCATGCCCCTGAGTCCCCATGGCACCGGGATCACTGCAGTGCCGTGAAGCACCCATTCCTTGGCCACTCCCCTTAAGGGAGAATGGCCCTTTTTCAATGGTGGGTCGTGACCCACCACTTTGAATCCCACTATTCTACATGCTAATTTACTACACATCTGGCAAGCCTCTTGCCATTCATCTCATCACGGATAAGCTGGCTTTTACAAGCATTAACAGCCTGATTACTGTCACTCCCAAACGCAGCACAAAAATGTCTATGTACCACGAAGTCAATAGCTGTTTTCAGGCTACACAGCACATACAATGAACATGAGGTGGTTGTCCTCCCACCTAACCCCAAACCTGCTCATGTTCAATACACTTTGTCACATTTCAGATGTTCCAAGCTAGGAAAATGAGGACTTGGTGGGGGCACAATACTATGTGTGGTCTCTAGACCATTTGGAGACCAAATTGCCAGTAGGTCATGCTCCTTTGACCCACTGAATGCCTTCCATCAGGGTGATGGTGGATGCTGGAGCAGGAGAAAGAGTCCCTGGAACATGCACAGAGTCCTATCCACAATCAGAATATTTGTGCATGCTTGGAGCAGACAGAAGAATCTATTTTGGAATCTGATGGAATTCATTCACTCTTCTGTCTGCAAGAAAATTTCTATGCAGCAATTGTGCCTTCACCCAAAGTGTGCTTAAATGTTTGGAGTCCTCAATTTCTAGCAGCTATCTCAGATCAGTTCAAGCTCCCTTTACTTTAATGCTGACATATTTTATAATCTCTGCCTCTGTACTGTAATGATTTCAATATTCTCTAGTCTAAAAGGAATTGTTCAATGCTTGAACATAGGCCAATATCTTGGGTTCTCCTTTTATAGTGCCTGAGGCCCTTTGCAGGGATCAGAGGTATAAATATTTTCCTACTCTTAACTCAAATTTTCCTTCATTTTTATAGCTTTAGTATTTCACTGCTGCTGTTATTTTAACATTTTCCCTGCTACTTAATTTCTATCTCTTTTACTGCTGCTTGTTTTGCCTTATTCTCTGGCAAAACGGCCCCAACAGGTGATGTGAAAAATCTTTTACAATGGTAATGCTGTGTCTGGTTTCTGTCCATTGAAGCCTAAGACATCCAAATTTCATACACTGTAAGAATACACCCACGGAATACTATTATAATGATGGCTGTCTCCCAATCAATGAAGGAAAAAAAAAACTGTGCAGGAAAAAAGAAAACATTTTCCAGTAACTGAATTCTGCGTGAACAAAACAAATCTAACAGCACAACCTAGGCATATCTACTCAAAAGGAAGCCCCATTGAGTTGAGTGGGACTTACTCCTAGAAAGATGTGCATAGGATTGCAGCCTAAACAAATGGAAGTTATGTAGGTCGTCAGTGCTGAAAATGTGACCATCTGCTTAATTGCAAGCTGGCCTGTAGCAATTTAAAAGAAGTCTGAAAAACAAGAGGGTATTCTCAGAGCTGTACCTGGCTCCGAGCATGCCTGGGGGTGGGGTGATGTCACCGCCCCTCCAGCGCTGTGCCCCACTTCATGCATCGCCCAGCCACACCTCCCTGCGCCTGGAGGGAGAAGTGATACAGGCGCAAGGGAGGGGGTGGGGGCGCAAAAAACGTGCTGGTTGTTTCGTGTAGCAGTGCCTCATCGCTGCCAGTGCCCACTGCACATGTCATACACCCCTGCTACACCTTTCCTTTGCCTCTGGGTACTCTCTCTCTTTCAGCCAACCCATTCTGTCTTACTTAGTCCCTATGACCCAAGCACAAAGCTTGGATCTGGGCTCCTGCGTGCTCATGAGAAGGCCGCATCTTCCTGGGCTGATGGGAGCAATTCCTCTCCCCCCCCGCCATGACTGTCTCAGGCCTGTCCTTCTCCCAGCAGCCTCCTCAAATGTATCCATCTTCCATCTTGCTCCATCTTCCTTTGAACTAATGGAAGTTTTCAAATAGTTTTTGAAGGCAATCCCATTATTGTAATGAATACCAGAGGGTGCAGATCACTGGTCACTTTGACCAGGGCATTTTTTGGTCCAGGAGAGGCTGTCGGCACAATCCTAACCAACTTTCGAGCACTGACGTAGCTGTACCAATGAGGCAAGTTCTGCATTCTGCAGTGGAGTAGAAGTCAATGGGGCCTCCTCGAGATTAGGGAATGCTTCTTTTCTTATCTTGGAGCTGCACTGCCCTTACCCCGGTGCTGAAAAGTTGGTTAGGATTGCGCCCTGTGTCTGGATTACCAAGCCTCACTTCACACAACCAAAGGCATGTTGTGATGGTCAATGACCTGAATCTATGCATACATGGAAAATGTTGTAAGCTTCAGTTTGCTTGGGCACATGTCAAATGCTGCACCGATGTACATTCAGGACATAGCAAATTGGATGTGGGAAATGTTTCTATCCCTGGACTCAGACATGGCAATAGTAGCCCATGCCGACATTTTAGCGGCATGTACTGAGTTGAGCCCAGGTTAGCTTTCTCGGTCCAGGACAATTACTCACAAAGTTGCAGCTGTGATCTAATGCCAAGAACTCAGCGAGTAATGACCAACATCAGATGGCAATCACACAACCAGCTCAGCCCCTGGCAGCTTAGCACTGGTTTTATAAAATTACGGCTGTCCTCTGAAAAAAAAATTGATATATTGAAACCACTACTGCATCCAAGAAACAGCCAACTGACGTTAGGGTGATTCAAATTATTTGACAACAGAGTGTGCCCAAATGCAAGACACTGTAGGATTACGGTTCTTAAATTTAACTCTCTTACCTTCTATCGAATCAAATTTCCACTTTAATATAAATAACTCTCTCTGTGGGTCCAAAAGATTAGCATGTGTATTAACCAGAGATGTGACTCCAGATAAGTATGCGTTTGAAGGATGTGACGCAGCCCCGTAACGAAAACAAAACGTCCAAAACAAGGTTTAAACAAAATAATTCAATGATGACTGGAGAATAAATGCTATGTTCTCAAACGTTAGGAAGTGGAAAAAAATGACAATACCCAGGATACATTCAAGAATTCTAAACTATTTGAATTCTAAAAGGCTTGACCTCTGGAAAGTGTACCTGAGTCAAAGCTAAGTATTGCGGTGTTTGCCAGATGAAAAAGACTCAGAGCGCAATCCTAACCTGGAGTTAGGCCGGCACAGTTAGGCCAGCAAAGTTTGGCCAGTACAAGGGACACCATACAATATGTTTGGACCACTCTCGGAGTCAGGGAGGCCAGCACACAGACATGCAGCACCCTCTCTGACTGCAAGAGTGGTCCAAATGTGCTTTACGGTGTTCCTTGTGCCACCCAAACTTTCCTGGCCTAACTGTGCCCACATAACTCCAGGTTAGGATTGCGCTCTCACAGTCTGACCTAAAGGAATGGCCCATTTGCGTTTTCTTTGACAAAGCTGAATTCACTTATTATAAAACTGCCATTTCCAATGTTCTACACCAGTGGTTCCCAAACTGTGGGTTGGGACCCACCAGTGGGTCACAACCCAATTTCATGTGGGTCACAAAGCACCTAGAGCAGCCATATTGAAAATATGGGAAGACGGGATGCTCCTATGTCTTCTGCAATGCCTGTAGGATGCAGTGGCAGCTGTTTTGCTACCGCTGCTCCTACGTGGGCCGAGCATTTTAGGATTGGGCTGCCTAGAAAATGTGGGTGCAATGGAGAGTCAGTTGTTACTGAGACAATATGTGAGACGGATATATGAATCCTGATATTTGGATTCTGACTTGCTAGAGAATAATTCTGCTCATATAACAAGGCTTTTCCACTTCCCCCCTTCTGCTGCAACCAGCTGTGCTGCCCCAAAAAGTCATTTCTGAAGGTTCCTTCCAGAAGGCCTCCATCTAGCTGAGGCATTGGGGGGGGGGGGGGCAGCAGTGAGAAAGTGAAAAGGATGAAAACCAGGGCGCAGCCTCGCATGAGCAGAACTGTGTTCCTCTTGTGTAATACCGACACCTTTGAATCTCAGCCCTCATCCTTTGTAGAATGAGTTGATTTGACAGAAGCTGAAAGAGACAAGCAATGGTCACATGGATTGGAATCCATCGCGTTTCTCAACTAACAAGCTGAGCTCCCTTCCAAGTTATTGCTTTCGGATCAGAATGTGTGCCCATTCAGAACAATTCTACTTACTTTACAACTCGTGAAATACACAATTAAAAACAATTGCCCCCCCCTTTTTAAAAAAAGACGATTCCCCCCTTTTTTGCGTATGCTTCAACAAATTATTATTGTGCTATTTCATCCCACCTTGTGTCATTAAAATATAGGACACAAGTAATAAAACCAAAGTAAATATGCACATATCTTTACACCATGTAGTGTAGCTATAAATCTTATTCTTTGATAACAGCTGTACTATAGCAATCATTTGAGTACTGCAGCTGCCACAACAATATCAAATTTTATAGTTAAAAAGCAGTCAAAACTTTAATGGTACAGTGGAGGTAGACATATATTGTGCTATAAATAAACATTATCTAATGAAGAAATGAAGCATGTTTATAATTCCTTGACATAACATTCAATATCGTATATCTTTCTTCCTGCGAGCTGCTATAACAGCAATCATTACTCTTGAGCAACCATAACAAAAAATTCCCTACTTATAGTAATTATACTAAGGTTAAGTCAGAGACATGAAAACTGAGGAAGAAAAGGATTGGCAGCACATCACATTTTAGAAAGTTTCAGTTCGTTGAGAATTGAGTGTTCTGGAAGGGTTTTGTTTTTTAGCAGCCTGGGAAACAAAAGAAATAGGAATACACTGTTTTATTTTTCTGATAGTTATTTTGCTGTTCTGCTAATTGGCCTGTAAAAACAGAATTGCCACATATGGGAAAATAGAATTCTCATACCGAAACAAAGTATTCCATAACCAATAAGGGATTTTTTTTTAAGGCAGCCAGCTCTATGAGCACAAGCAAGCAAGCCCCAGTGATAAAGCTTCCCAGAGACGATGCATCAAGGTAAACAGGAAGCAAACAGGTGAGGGGCCGGCCAATCTTAAGCCGTCCAGTCCCTGTAGGTACAAAAATGGCTACCATGGCATCATACAGGTGTTGCGGCATCCATAGGATGCTCCTTGGAAGAAGGGGATGTTCATCCCCTTCCCCCAGGTAAGGGCACTGGCCCAGCAATGGGCCTCCTCAAGTCTGCGCTGGCTATTTTGCGGGTACACACTCAAGGGCCTCCATTTCAGGCCGTGTGGCCTGACATGGAGGATAGGGTACACACCTGCTCTGCCCCTCCCCTGCCTGGTTCTGCCCTCCTCATGCTCCCCCCCCCGAAAGGGCTCACTGCCAGTGGTGGTGAAACTTACTGCCAGGTGGCTCTGCATTGGGTCCTCCTGATGATGGGCCTGGTGCCAGCCCAGCTCTGCCACTAAGCCTTTACTGCCAGTATTAGAAGTGCCTCCTAGCACTTTTATGACACTGGTGCCAATGGTAAGGGCTTACAACCTAATAGGATTGGGCTGGGTCTGATAGGATTGGGCCTTAGGCATCTGTGCATGTTGGGCAGCTGGGTGAGGAGACCAGGGTACAAACATTCCCATTTTCAAAACCAAGAGCCCTAAAATAAAGTACACAACCAATTTATAGAGTAAGACTAAGGACCAACTTACTAGCACTGATGCTGGCACAATGCAGCTCTGAGGTAAGGGAACAAACATTCCCTTACCTTGAGGAGGCGTCAGTGCCTGCCCCCCCAACTGCAGGATGCGGCACATGCCCAGTTGGCACTGCTATGTCAGTGCTGGAAAGGTGGTTAAGATTGCCCCTTTAGAAAAGCTATAGGCTGTAAGTTAAAAAAAATCAGCACCCTCCTCCCCAATCCTAGCACACCAGTCAGAAAAATTCTAGACCAGTCTACTCTTTGCTCTGATAGTTTTCTAAATGCAGGGGGTTTTGTCTGGGAGCCAAAAAAAAAAACCCATAACCCCCCAACTTTTGCCTGAAGCAGTATAGTCCATCACCTCATTCTGCAGCTTGAGTAGTAGACCAGGCACAAACAAGCAGTGCTTGAGGGCGCAATCCTAACCTGGAGTTAAGCCGGCACAGTTAGGCCAGCAAAGTTTGGCCGGCACCAGGGCCACCGTAAAGCGCGTTTGGACCACTCCTGGAGTCAGGGAGGATGTCTCACGTCTGTGTGCTGGCCTCTCTGACTCCAAGAGTGCTCCAAACAAACGTTACAGTGTCTCTTGTGCAGGCCAAACTTTGTTGGCCTAACTCCAGGTTAGGACTGCTCTCTTAATTTCTGCACTGTGTGTTCTGTGTAGAACCTCTAGCGTGAACAGCTTACTCCGTGAGAGCCACAGCCAGCCCCTTAGTCATGCAGCTGCTTGAAAAGGGGCACTCCAATTGCAGAAGTTGCGGAGCGCGTCCCCACAGAATTCACTGATTCTTATTAAAGTGTGTCCACTTGGTCATGTAAGCCAGCGTGTTGAGAAAATGAGTGTGATTTCATTGTGTGAACAGCCCTAACAAATAGCCAATTGTGAACCAACTAAACTACTCATGCGGGGTAGGTACTGTCATCTTGTGTCACCTCTTTCCCTGGGCATTCTTAATCTTGTCTCTCTTTCTTTTCCCACAGTATTGCAGTTTTTGCTCTAAAAGGTTTTTGCGCTAAAAACTGGGGAGGTGAAGCCATGGTTCAATTCAATTTATTTTTATATTGCTTCTCATACAAAGTCTCTCAAAACACTTTACAGTGAGAGATAAAATAATCATATAACACTTGCCAGACTTAGGCAGAGAGACTGATACAGACGGTGGAGAAAGGCTGTGTACACAGCTAGGCCAGAGAAAATGAAGGGATACAGAAAATTTAGACGCCCCAACGATG
Organism: Lerista edwardsae; assembly: GCA_029204185.1. Classification (NCBI taxonomy): domain Eukaryota; kingdom Metazoa; phylum Chordata; class Lepidosauria; order Squamata; family Scincidae; genus Lerista; species Lerista edwardsae. The sequence goes on from JAJKFI010000014.1 coordinate 2,348,773, forward strand.
GTAATAAAAACACACGTTTACTGAAGGCTAGACCAACTAAGGAGAGCAAGGAGACCGCTCACTCTTTGCCGTTCTATTTTCTACTGAGATTGTAAGTTACAGCAACGTCTTTATCCATGCAATAATATAAGTGTGTGCATAATGTATTTACATAAAACCATTATAAATATTAGTTACCCTAATAAAATTACTCACAGGTGTTGCGGTATTAAACTGAGATTCAGTTGCCCGTGCACCCACCAATAAAGGCTCAAGACTCACGCTTTGGATTGAAGTGGGGCACTTTATTAAAAGTTAATAACACTGCAGCAGGGCCAGCCAGTAAAAAAAACCCACCCGAAATGTGGGGTGCTAAGCCGGAGGAAATGGCCCTAGCCGTTTGCCTCCCCCATGAATCTCACTGGGTGTCCCATCTGACTCCAAGCCTGACTAAGAGCACAATCCTAAACCAGGCCGGCACAGTTAGGCCAGCAAAGTGGCACAAGATCCACCATAAAGCATGTTTGGACCACTCTCAGAGTCAGGGAGTATGGCGCACGCCTGTGTGCTGGCCTCCGTGGCTCAAAGAGTGGTCCAAACATACTTTAAGGTATCCCTTGTGCCAGCCACACTTTGCTGGCCTAACTGTGCCAGCCTAACTCCAGGTTTAGGATTGCGCTCTAAGTCGATGACTGAGCAGGCCTTTTCTAGTAATCTCCAAAGGGTCAAGACAGCTGGACAGCGTAGACCAAAGGACAAGCCTTGCAGAGCCTTGCCTTTGCCAGCGAGCTCTCATTGAGCCGGTCAGGCATCATCAGAGCGGCCCTGGCTCACCCCAGTGACCTAACTGCCTCAGATTGGACACCAAGATAACGGTCCTACCTACCCTACACTGACTCTGCCAAGTGACCAATAATTAAGGAACATACAATCCTCCATGCTAGTCTGGATGCCAGTCTGGGGTGGGCAAAAAAAATTATCACCCAATGCCAATCCAGGGGGTAGCAAAGGAGCAACCACTCTCAGATTAGCCAATTGCTCTCAGATTAGCTAAAGAGCAGGCAGAGGAGGTCTGGGACACAACCGAGCTCAGTCGGAAGCTTGCATGTCCAACCAAGCTCTGATCCTGCCTCCCTGAGCTGATTGGTTAATCCAAGGCCAAGTTTCAGCTGGCTCCATGAGGCAGAGGGGGGCGATCTGCTGCTAGCACGGGAAATGCGCCAATGAAATGACCTTTCTAGTTCATACACAGACACAGACACACAGACACACACTTGAAAGAAAGAAAGGAAGGAAGGAAGGAAGGAAGGAAGGAAGGAAGGAAGGAAGGAAG